>JBAMAV010000557.1:600000-884817 GCA_037043315.1 Amiota communis
AAATTTATATCTAGTCTTTGCCAGGGCTGGGCATTGACATAGAAAGTGGGTGAGTGACTCCTCTTCCTCTTCGTTTCCGCAGCTCCTACAATGGCTTCTAAACGGAATACCCAGTCTCTCCGCGTGCATACCTACACACCAGTGACCGGTAAAAACCGCTGTGAGCCTTGCGGTATCCGAGCGTCTTCTGTTAATGAGTCTAAAAGACCTATTTTCGTTGTAACAGGGCCAGGTAGCACGTGCCGCTCTGCAAGATTCAAGATCTTTCCACCGTCTGTTAGCCAGCTGGCGGAAAAACAGGAAGTTGCTTCTCTTGACGACCGCCAGGGGAATCGAGACCTGTTCCGCCAACGATACATCAAGAGAAGCACCAGAACGAGCCAATTCGTCAGCCTTCTCATTCCCCTCTATGTTCCTATGGCCGGGAACCCATATGAGAGTGATATCAGCTTGACGACTTAGCTCGCTCATCGTCGACCTGCATTCCTTAACGAGCTTTGACTTCGCAGTGGTGGATTGCAGTGCTTTGAGTGCCGCCTGGCTGTCAACGAAGATAGCTATCTTACGACCTTTCGGTGCGTTATTTTTGGCCAGCCGACATGCTTCCCTAATGGCAAGGACCTCCGCCTGAAAGACTGTGGCCTCGTCGGGTAGCCGGAAAGAGTGGTCCAAGCTTATTTGTGGTGAGTGCACCCCTGCTCCTACACCGCATTCCATCTTCGATCCATCCGTGAAGATTGAAATGTCAAAATCACTCTGAAAGTTGTTCTCTTTCCATTCCATCCTGGTAGGAAATTTTACCTTGAAGTCGCTCTCAAAGCTATTGTGCGCCACTGTATAGTCTGTTGTTTTCTTGAACATAGGATTGTTAACCACTCCTAGTATATTGCTATGTCCATATGGTCGTTCTGCCCAGCAGCCGGTTTCTTTTAACCTTACCGTGCTGTTGCAGACCATGTTTTTGATATGGAGGTCGATTGGGAGAAGATATAGCAGCACATTGAGTGCTGCCGTAGGGCACGTGCGCATGGCTCCTGTGATTCCTACACATGCCGACCTCTGCACCCCGCTAAGTTTGTGCACTATGTAGCTCTTTCTTAGAGCTGGCCACCAAACAATTGCCCCATATGTAAGAATCGGACGCACTATCGCTGTGTACATCCATGCTGTTATTTTAGGGCGTAGGCCCCATCTCTTACCAAGCAATCTTCTGCAAGAGTAATAGGCCATAGAGGCTTTCCTAGCCCGTAGCTCTATATTGGATTTCCAATTGAGTTTTGCGTCCAGCATAACTCCCAGGTACTTGGCCTTGTTGGAAAGATGAAGCTGTTGTCCATTCAGAAGAGGAAGGGGGAAAGTCGGTATTTTGGTTTTCATTGTGAAAAGCATCAGTTCCGTCTTGCTTGGGTTAACGTTTAGACCACATCCTGTGGCCCATTTTAACAGTCTCCCCAGAGCTCCCTGCATGATGTTGCTTATCACACTAGGAAACATCCCTGATACCATGATCACAATTTCATCCGCATAGGCGACTACCCTTGCCCCTGTCTCCTCTAAAACCTTGAGAATGTTATCTATGACTAACAGCCACAGCAGTGGAGAGATTACCCCGCCCTGTGGTGTCCCTCTACTGACATATCTGGTTAGAGTCGAGTTTCCTAACTCTGACTGCACTGTTCTGGTTTTAAGCATGTTAACTATCCATTCCCCAATGTCTTCCTCTACGCCAATCCTAGCTAGAGAATCCTGGATAGCACGCGTACTAACATTATTGAATGCACCCTCTATATCTAAGAAAGCTGCGAGAGAATATTGTTTATAGTAAATCGCCCTCTCTGCCGTGCGGACAACCTCATGTAGAGCCGTTTCCGTGGATCTACCCTTTAGGTATGCGTGCTGGCAAGTCGAGATGGGAAATTTATCAATAATGGACCGAAGATGGAGCTCCAATACCCTTTCCATCGTCTTCAAGAGGAACGATGTTAGGCTGATTGGCCTGAAATCTTTTGCGGACTCATGACCAATTTTCCCAGCCTTTGGTATGAAGACTACCTTGACTCTTCTCCAACTCATTGGTATGTGGTTTAGACCAATACATGCCCTAAAAATCAACCTTAGCCACGGAACTACCCTGTCCCGTAGCTTCTGTAGCATTATCGGAAGAATTCCGTCCATGCCAGGCGATTTATAGGGCGAAAATGTATTGATTAAGTGTGTGATCTTGTCCTCTGTGAAGATCGAGTCAACGTCTCGTGAAGTTTGCCGTAACCGTACGGGTACTTCCGAATCAGTTGTCGTATCTTTACAGTCGGGGAAATGTGTTTTTAGTAGGAGATCAAGTGTCTCAGCAGATGATTCCGTCCATGTTCCGTCTTCCTTTTTAAGAAAGAGGGATTTACCCGTTCCTTGGCCAGAACTTTTCCTAATCTTGCTGAGACAGAAGTAGACTCGATCGACTCACAAAATTCCTTCCAACCATTATTTTTGGCGTTCCTGATGGCTTTTTTGTAAGTCTTGAGACAGTCTTTGTAGACTTGCCAGTTGTTATCCATGTAACACTGATTGAAGAGCTTTCTCGTTTTCTCTCTGAGTTTCGAGAGCTCTGCGTTCCACCACTGTGGGAAACTTTTATGGCTCCTTCTAATTGGACAGGATATCTTATACGCTTTGCTGAAAGCTTCCTCAAGATATTTAACCCTCCTTTCAATTTTGTCCTTGGAGTCAATGTTTGAGCATGTAAAGGTATTCATTTTCGATTAAGCTACCCTTGTAAAAACATCCCATTTTATATTGCGTGGGTTTCTAAATGGAACAGAATCCGTTGTCTTCAAATTCAGATTGTAGAGTAGCCAACTGTGATCCGAGAAAGATCTTTTGTTGGAAACTCTCCAGTTTTCAACCTGAACCTCTGAATTTTCGGACAGAAGAGTTATATCTAGTACCTCTTCCCACCCCGGGAAGCCTTCTGTACTAGGGAATGTGAAGGTTGGAGTATTTCCTCTATTGCAAACTAGCAGACTGGAACTACTAATAAAATTAAAAAGCGACTCACCCCTTTCGTTATCCTCGGTGCTTCCCCATAGCGTATGGCGTGCATTGGCGTCGCATCCCAGAAGTAAGGGAGTGTTGCTGGCTTTCGCACTGGCGGTCAACTGCGCAACCTCATCCGGAGGCGCCTCTTTGTTGTGCGCCATGTACACCGATGCTATAAACATGGCTTTCTCCTACAGCACTTCGATTTTAACGGTTGTCAAATCACCTGTGCAGAATTGAGGACAAAGGAAAGAATTTACATTGTTTTTGACTAAAATACATGTTCTTGGCTTGTCACATACCTTAGCGTATAGTATCTTGTAGTTTTTGATTCTGAGCCCCAGAATGTCAGTGCCTCTGACCCAAGGCTCTTGGACGATGCATATGTCAACGTCCTCCTCGCCTAGGAAGACGGCAAGATTATCCGATGCATTCTTGGAATGCTTTAGGTTAATCTGCACGGCCTTCAGCATCGGTAGTTGGTTTCTTTGGGGTGCTTGTTGCTTCGTCCTGAAGCGTAAGGTCATCCATCAGCTTGTTTGCAACCTGCAACTCATCTGATTCTTCTTCTGATGACCGGAAAATTTTTAGTTTGGCGTACCTCACGCCAAACCGCATTTTGTGGTCAGTTTTCTCCAACTCCTTAACAGAATCTTCGTTTATGGAGAGGAGCAGAGATATGCTGCTCTATTGTTGACCTTCATCTTTGATGACAATCCAGTCATTCATAGGCATGGTAGGGTTCTGCCGCTGCAGAAGCTGTAGCACCTTGCAGTGCTCCACCTTCATAACAGGCAACCAAATGCGAGCTCTCGGCCGCCTTGGGATGTCCCGAGCTGGGATAAGCTTAAGCATTAAGCCCTCCCAAGCATTGCTTATTTTAGCAATGCAATTGCCCAGAAACTCCAAGGACGGGCGATCGTCGCACTTGATCACCCTGCAGCCGCGGAGAACCACAGAAGAGTCGAATCCTGGTGGAGATGAACACAGATCAGAGAGAAGGTGTTCCATCACCAGCTCTGTTAACCTGGGTTCAATCTCCCCCATTTCTCCAACACCTTCTTACCGCCGTTGGTGACTTCGTCAACAAGTGCCACCGTCAGCTCATCCCGAGCAACGTCGCTAAAAAGCATCTTGGCGCTTGTGGAGAGACCTTTTTCGTTGGTTGTTTTAGCAACTTTACTCTTACGAGTATTTGTAGTGGTCTCATCCTGAGAGCGATTACGTTTAGTCGCTTTTATAGGTTTCACGTGAGTGGACATGTACTCCACGTACTTGTCCACCACGGCCTGGTATTTCACCTTGTCAGCTTGGTCGAACTCATGTACCGTCCCACTCTCCTCATTTTTGGCTATCTTGCCTAACATGAAGAGGGCTTTTTGGTACAGGTTCTTCCTGACCATCGCTTCCGACTTGCCTTTCCTCGGCCTTGGTGCACTGTTACTTGCCGATTCTGTCGGTTTTGCGCTATTTCCGATAGCCACCGACGTAGTTGTTGCTGCTGTTGTTGACGCCACAGCCTGCCCGCTGTCAGCGGTGACTAGTTCCTGGCTCGAGGCCAGTAACTCGTCCTCAGAGCTCATACCTAGCTCCACTTCGTCATCTGTTAAGATGTTTACACATTGTTTTTTTAAATTATGGTTCATTTTTGGTCCCACGAGTGTAGGGGAGAGTAGGTCCACCGGGGCATAGCCCCCTGTACCCCGGCAAGGCTAAAGTTTAAACCGGAGGTCGCCAGGTATCCGGAGTCCACCGTTATCAGACACACTCACGCAGTGCCATTCATCCCATGGGCACGGTTGTTATACACCCGGGATTGCGGATTTTATCGAGTTTACCTCTCTAGATCCGCCATATTCTGTAAACAGCAGGGACAAGCCCCTGGTTCTTTACCAGAAAACCTTGTCCCCCCAGAGGGACATAGTAACGCCAGAAATGAATGAGGTCCTTACATCAAATTGCGTTGTTAAGTACATGCTGAGAGACGAAGATGGCTGGAATACCGCTTGCAGCATTATCGTCATAATGATGCAACAGGTCCGCAAAGAAGAGGAATTAAGTAGAAGTATGGTCAAACCTGCTCTCCCTGTCGAAGTATGACCTCAATTGTTAGTCCCGCCAGGGTTGACAAAATAAGAGCCAGTGTAGGTCCGGGGCTGGTTTGTCCGGTGAATTGTGCATCCTAATAGGTCGGTCTATTAAAATCTTTGAAGACTTCCTTGCCGAATCACAAAAAAAAAAAAAAAAACAGAATGAAGGCTATCATTGGCTTTGCCAATGATGTAATACTCTTCACGCTCCTCCTGGTTCCATCCAACGTTCCTTCTTTAGTATCACTACAATGTATTCTCTCGGGTACAGTTTGAGTATCAACAAAGAGCACAGTTTGAGTGGCACTTTTATTGTACTTTTACTCTTTATAAGTTTATCATGTAATTTGAATTTGTATGGGATGTACCCTTCCAATAAGTGTGAGCGACTGATGCTTTTGGTGCTGAGTAGACAGCGGAGATGAAGTGTTGGGACTTGAGGCTATAGGGGGTTTTTTAGTCGGTAGGCTAATGAATCCGACATAACTTGTGGCACGGGTCATAGGTATCTTTGGAAGATTTTTACATCCTTGTTTCGCATAACAAAAAAAAAAAAAATAATAACAATCCACTCCCGTGAGGAGTATACTTACAATTAAAATTTTACTTAAATATATTATGTGCCATCAACAGCTGTTTATTGCCGCACAACGAAAAGAAAGAATAAGACTATCAAAAATCACCTAAATAAGACCAAATTTACCAACACTAGTTAGGTTGACCATGCCAGAACACCGAGTTCTGGTAGAACTCGCACAGAACTCGATCTCTCTCGAGCTACAACAATTAAAAGATTTCGTTCATTTTCCCTGTGGCTGCTGTTCTGTCTGAATACACTATAAAATGGACTCTGCGACCATTGCTTCCTTTGGTATTAAAACTTATTTCTGGTTTTTTCAAATTTAAGTCTTAATTTGCCTAGGAAAGCATATTATTTTTACACAAAAAGACTGAATTCAGCAACAAACTTGCTGCATAGTCAATAGATTTAAGTATGTCATAATTTAACACAATTCTTTGAGTATGAAATAAGAGGAAATTGGGAGGAAAAATAACTTAAAACATGTGCCACAAAATGTGTTTGTTGGCTTAATAAAAGTGAACACATGCCACAAAGCGACAACGAAGGAATGTCATAAAATAACACCGAGCAAAACAGAAAAAAAAACGTTGAAGATGTCATCATCAATTTTTATTTCGCTTCATTAGATGCTTTGGGCTCATTAGTAGCGACAAAACAGCAAATTTTGAACATTACAAACGCAATAATATCAACAACAACAACAGATACAATAATAAACAACAATAAGATACAAAAAAAAAAATGAACTAAGTAATGAATGCGAATGCGAATGAATAAAAGAAGTTATTACGCTCAACCTTATTATGGGCGGCACTTTATTTAAATGCGTCGGCAAATACGAGTAAATGCCAAGAGCCAAGAACCAGGAACGAAGAACAGACCCTAGTTACTCATAGGTTAAACAGAGGAAGGGAAAGGGTAGTGGAAGTGGAATGGAATGGTACATGAAGTAAAGTCAAATACCAATTGGCATGCAGAAAAGGAAGCGCCAAAAACTTTGCGTGCGTAATTACGCGTGGACATTGCAACTTGATAATGATAATGATGATGTTGACGATGATGATGTGGCAACTAAGCCTCACTCCACTCTATAACTTTATTAAAAGCCTCCACTATTGTTGTTGCTGGATGCTACTTTTGATGAGCTGTTAGAGCTATTGGAGTTGTTGTCTTTTGGTTGTTGTCGAGCTGTAAACGATCAACACATTTAAGTGAGCCCCAACCCAGAAATACTCTTAAATAAGGCAGAGACTCGCGTCATCTTGCATCAAAGTCAATTTTGCATTTGCAGAGTGTAACCTTGAAGAGGTCTATAGACGAACAGTATTATTGCACAATAGTTAGTAGATCGTTTGTAGAAGATTGTACCTTCAAGTGGTCCATATTAATGCGCAATAATATATTGCGTGTGCTGACCGCTTAAGATCAAGAAAAAGCTTCATGCTTGAGGCAATTGCTGTCTAGACCGCACGCACTTTTATCATTGCCTGTCTGTCTGTCAGTCGGATTGTCTAATGGAATTTCTTACTTGCTTGAGACTAGCAGGACGACCGGCATTTCATAATATCTCAATTGTTGGCGCTAAATTGGTTTCTAAGAAATTTTTATACCAGTTTCCTTCTTTTTTTTTTGTGTTTTCCGTCGTCTTCGCGTACTTCTTTTGCTGCTTAAATAGTTTTAGACCCTTTTGCTGAAGTGACTGGTACTTCGGGTTCCCAATGTGTGTGTCTCTACTCAGAGTTCGCTAATTAAGGTCGGCAAATGATTGTGCGCGCTTCATCGTCATCACCATCATCATTATCATCATCATCGTCGTCATTGTCGTCGTTTCGTTTGCAAATTGCAAAGTATTGCCAAGATTTAATTGCATACATACGCTAGGCATGCTAAACGTTTCTTAGCCTAACTCACTAACTGAATTTTTAGGACGACGGAAATAGGCAAGTCAATAGACAGAGAGAGAGAAGAAGTTAGTCGCTGGACAAGGTTCCACCTTAAAGTAAGTAAAGTGTTTTCATTTTCATTAGTCCGGTTGGTGTACGAAGATATTTTTTCTATGTGGTATTTTTATTAGAATTTTGCTTTGCTTTGGTTGGAAAATTGCTTGTTGGTCTTGTTTTTAATGTTAAGATACTTTTAATAATGACTAAGGAAATCTATAACGTGCATTGACTTACAGGTAACAACAACTTGTAATAAGGGGAACGAAAATTGCAAACATTACAGTGTAATAAAATTGAAATATGCAAGAATGAAAAGATTAGAAGATAATTCGATTTTTGATATCAGAGTGGCAAGCAGCGTAGTTGATAATCACCATGGATTTTTATTGACACCCAAGCTGCTATTACTTACCATAGCACCAAGTCCAGCAATATTCGATTACACTTATTTGGTTACATGGTCATTCTTGTTTTTAAGGTAACGGGATGGCGAACACGTGTAATAGAAACGGATTGGCGGTGCTATGTAGTTTCTGTCATGGTAACTGATATTTGCAGACTTCTAGAAGATATCCTTCTTAGGAGTGGAAGTAAAAACCAGGGTGCAAGCATGATTATAGGGGGCGAATGAGCCTGGTGCCCGAATTCTCGGCCCTAGCTACCAACCTAAACGGTTTTCTGAGCTGCTACACTTTAACAAAAATAGGATTCGGATGATAACGAGAGTCTTAATGCGGCACTGCGCTATTGGATGAATGCTACCAATCAAGATTTTTTTTTGCAGCTCTGGAGACGAGGAAAGAATCTAACAGCTCTGCTTGGAAGACAGAGCCGCCTTCTCGGAAAACCTCCGAAGATTTGGACAGTTTGGCAAATTTTCCACCAGGGGACCTGATGCTTTTCGATGATTCTGCTGGTTGATTGGAATTTGAGACCACCTGAGGACCTCCCCTATGAATTAAATCCAATTTTTTTTTTTAAGCGCCAAACAGAGCTCATTGTGCCCTACAATGCGCTTTGCTTCTGCGTGCAAAATTGCCAGTTTTTTTACATTTAAGTTGTGAAAAACAGTATTAGATCAATAAAATAAGATTGTGAACAAGATAACTCATGGCCTGGGGAGGCCGGGAAGTCGCCCGGTACGCCCAAGGCTCCATCGCAGTAGTGACCCAAAATACAGCCTTTTGAGACTCCGGATTGGGGCTGCATTGATCAGTATTCGGACCTGGCGGTTGTTGTGAGCCAACAGACGTCCGTTATATCGGCTTGTGTGAAAGGCGATCTGGTTTTCTACTACCGCCAAGTTCACATCTCTATGCAAAGTTGAGTTCCTGACGTACTATAGACGTAATGTCTTATTCTGCAACACTTGCACTCTCTTAAGTTGGGATTTAGCAGCAGTTCCTCACATCTAAATTCCTTATCTCCACACAGGGGCAATGATTTGGTCATAGACTGTATGCTTATTCCCGAGAGAGAGTGAGCTTCTCAAGTTTAGCAGCCAGTGAAGACAGTTTTACAACAAAATGATGATTAAGCTTTGCTTTCCCAAAACTCACACAAAATTCTGGAGTCTTATATCGAGAATCAAGTTTTCGTAGTGAGACACAACAATTGTTTAACAAACGAATATAAAATGAAAGCGGGTATCCCACAAGGAAGCCTATTCTATATATAATATATACTGTAGATATACTAACGAATCCTTGAATTGTCACTTCATCGTTCGTTGATGACACAGCTATAATAAGTCGTAATCGCTGCCCAGTTAAAGCTGCATCAGACCTGGATAATCATCTTAAAATAATTAAAGAGTGGCTTTCTAAGTGGAGGATAAAAGTTAATGAGCAAAAATGTAAGCATGTTATATTTACACTAAACCGTATGACTTGCGTTCCTGTTACATTAAAATGTTAAATTTTTAAAAATAAATGTATTTATTCTACCAAATCTTCTTAGTTGTTAAGTTAATTTAATGTAACTAAACTCTAGGAATGTACAATAAGCTAAAATGTAAATAATATGGGTTTCAATAAAATAAAAAATAAAAAAAATGGAGCTACAATTCCTCAAAACAAGGAGGTAATCTATCTTGGTGTTAACCTAGATAAGGGTCTCACTTGGCGGAAGCACATTGAATCAAAATAACTTCAGATGCAGCTTAGAGCACTAAGTCTCCACTGGCTAATGAACGCAAGAACTGGTTTGCGACTTGAATACAAGGTTCTTCTTGTATAAAACCATTTTGGATATAAGGTGCAGAATTATGGGGCTCTGCAAATGCGAGTAAAGCGCTCCGTGGTGCATCAGAAATGTAGACATCCACCAAGATCTTAATGTACCGTTATTAAAAGATGAATGCTCAAAGCGAAAACAAACATATGAGAATAAACTTGTGCATCATATTAATCCACTAGCCAAAGCTCTTGTTAACACAAGTATCTCGTCACGTCTCCGTCGAAGTGATCGTCCAGCCCATCCGTTAAGTGTGTGGCCCGAAGTGTTACATTTACCCCTTCTTTCACTTGTGGGAAGGGTAAATAATCATATAGTATGTAAGAGTCAAAACCTTTTTGTTAGTCCTAAATTATAATATTAGGAGATACAAAAATTCCCCAAAAAAAGTTAAAAAAAAAAAAAAAGTGTAGCTTAAATAATGCCAATAACTTCTACGAGGGCTGCTATTTATATTTCGGGAATCGGCAATACTAATGTCAATACGTAGAATCTGGCAACGCCATAGTAAACATTGTCAATAAGTTAAAGAAATCAACACTAATGTGTCGATGAACTTAGTTCTTTGCATGGTGAGAAAGCACCATAAAAAACGACAGTTTATCGCTGGTTTGCAGAATTTAATCGTGGTCGTAGTTCAGTCGCTGACGAATTCCGTGAAGGACGTCCAAAATTGGTTGTTGTGCCACAAAACATCGATGCAGTGCGTGAACTGATAGTGCAAGATCGACATTAGACATATCGTGAGATAGAGGCATCCTTGCACATTAGTTCCACTTCAATACATTCTATTTTGCATGAACACTTAGTTGTAAAAAAATCTCGTTGGATACCCCATAACTTATCAATCACTCAAAACAAGGCTCGCGTCGATTGGAGTAAGGAAATGCTTAACAAGTGCGACCGTGGTGCTTCAAAATACGTGCAACAAATCGTGACAGGTGACGAAACATGGATATATGCGTATGAACCGGTAATAAAATAGCAATCGACCGTGTGGGTGTTCCAATACGAGCCAAATGAAACAAATTTTGTTTACGCTCGAGACACTGCGAGGCAAATGGTCGCCTGTTTCTTCGGCCGAATGGGTCATGTGGCCACTGTTCCGCTTGAGCAACGTAGGACGGTCAATTCTAAGTGGTACACGACCATTTGTTTGCCGGAAGTCTTCAGAGAAATTCGCAAAACCAACCGCCAAAGACGAATCATTCACCATCATGACAATGCGAGCTCTCACACATCTCGTCAAACAGGTGAATTTTTGAGCAGTCAAAACATCGAATTGATGACTCATCCTCCGTACAGTCCTGATTTGGCACCCAATGACTTCTTCTTGTTCCCGAATATCAAAGGTAAACTGCGTGGTCAACGATTTACGAGCGGCGAAGAAGCAGTTGAAGCGTTCAAAAACCATGTTTTGGAAGTGTCTCAAGAGGAATGGAAAAACTGCTATGACAAATGGTTTGAACGAATGTAAAAGTGCATTGATCATCATGGTGAATATTTTAAGAAACAAAAAAGCCGTTTTCATTTAAAAATATTTGTTATTATTTGCTATTCCCGAAATATAAATAGTACCTCTTGTATGAAGAATTACTCAAACCCGCTAGCTTTAGGCTTGCCGAACAACAGCCTTCAAAGTTTTCGTTTATTCTAACTGCTGTAGTAGTTTCATGTTATGTGTTTTTGGTTTTATTAAACGTGGGTCTATTGAATTCACCACGAAGACTCTCTTCATTTGATCTCCCTAATAAACAAGAAAAAATTAGAACAAAATATAAAACCGATATCAAGTAGCGCAAATGGAACGCGCATTATTAAGGATAACTCAAAAACTACTGGTCGAATCAAATTTATATGAAACTATATGACAAGCACCAGCATTCAAATAAAAAAAGAATCATCAAAATCGGTGCACCTGTATAAAAGTTCTAAGGTAACAAACAGATAACTACTGCTCAGATCTTAATCAAATTTATATGGCACCACATAACAAGCACCAACTTTCTAATTAAAAAGGAATTATCGAAATCGGTTTACCTAGATAACAGTTCTAAGGTAACATACTTACATAAAAATAAATTTTTGAAATACAGTCGAATTGATAACTTCCTCCTTTTTTTGAAGTGGTGGTATGGTTAAAAAACCATAAAAAAAAACCGGATGAAAGCTGTTCAGAATCAATTCCTTCTGTTTGCCCTTCACGTTCTAAATTGAAATCCTAATTCCATGTTTCCACCAAATTTTTATCAGTCTTCCATCTCTGTTGCATCATTGGGATTAATTTTTTAATAAATTGATAGTTGGATCAAAGATTGATTCTCTTGTGCTCCTAAATCAGCTTTCTTTTTGCACCCTCACCCGTTCTACCAGAAACTTTATCACTTTAGCCATGATTAGATGTAGAACTAATTGCGCCATATATGATCCTTTTGTATGCAGGTTTTCTAATAAGTACTAAAACGCCATCTCACTTGAGATCTCGCCCTTTGTGCTTTCCATCATCGTCTCTAGCTAAATAATAAACTGGACGTCGCTTATTGGTTGCCTGCTCATCAGTTTGATTATAAGTATATGTCAGACCATCTGATATGGTTGTGAATAGGGGTTAGCAAATTAATTACCCCCACTGGGTCAGAGACAGATTCAAATAATTAATGTTTTTTTTTTGTCTTACTTTAAGTTTAGTATTGTTATTTTTAAGTTGACAGTTATTTGTCATTAATAAATTCTTCTTAGATGTACAACAGGCTTTTGACAAAGTGTGGATCGATGTTTTCTAGGACCAATCCTGTACACTTTGTACACTCCGGATATGCCCACTCCTACTAGCAATAACTCTCTACTTGCTACCTATGCGGATGATACCACTATAATCTGCAACAACAGCTCCATTGATGTGGCTACGGCTGAAGTTCAGGAATACCTCAATAACTTTTCACACTGAACAAAAAGGTCGAATATTGGCATTAACTGGGGTAAATCTGCCCATTGCTGTTTCACACTCAGACGAGGTGTTTGTCCTTCAATTATGCCTAACAACACTGTAATTCCGCAAGTTGGCCGTATCAAATACCTAGGAATGACTGTCGACAAGCGCCTTACCTGGAAATCACACATCTCATCCACTACTGCAGCTTGCTACGGCAAGGAAAAAAATTAACGTGGCTACTGCGTCCTAATAGCCAACTTAGCCTGAGTAACAAATTATTGGTATACCGTACAATTGTACGTCCCACCTGGACCTATGGTATCCAACTCTGGGGCACTGTCTGTGCATCGAGCATCAAAAAAGTTCAAATATTGCAGAACAAAGTTAATTTTTATTAATTAATTTTCTAATAATGTATGTACATACATACCTGCAGAATTTATCATTAAATAAAATCAACAAAGAAACTTATTGGAAATACATAGACAAATGGTAAATAAACAACAAAAAAAATAAATATCATATTCTTTAATACAATATATTGTAAAACGGTAATAACACAATTCTATAATCGTTTATTTCTGTTCGTACCTAACGGATTGCAGGGTAATAATTGTGTAATTTTCATTGTAGGTTTTTCTTTAAATATAAATACAAATTCTCTTCTATTTTGGAATCTAAGTAAATTTTAAATCACTATTCTGATCTTCTCGTGGTTAAAGAGCTAGTTGTAATGCGTTCTGTGGCGTGAAATATTGTGTATCATATAGTATATGATATTTTCTTTACAATACATTTAGGTAAGCGACACTTTTTGTTTGATAACATGGCGCGTAAGTAAACACATTTGAAGTTTAACGGAACAGGCAACATACAATTGGCCAAGCGAGAAAGGTTAATCCCGCAAACACTCAATGACTGCCTCTGGAATTTAATTTTAATAACTGCAACAATACAAAATTCATAAAGCATAAAAACGTAAAAGTGAACGGAAAACATAACACTAAAATAAAGTTTCCTTCAAAAAATGTATGCAACTCGATGCAATAGGACTCATTTGTTTTTTGAAAAAAAAATTATTAAAATTGGTGCAGGATATTTTGTAAAGTAAAATACTGTCTGTATCTCCAAAACTATGCCACCTACAGGGTCCAAACCAATTGAGCCCATAAGTACAACAAAAAAAAATTATCAAAATCTGTCTATCCGTTCTCGAGTTTGGCGCTTAGCAACTCTTTTTGAGATTCATTTTTTTATATACATATATTGAAGATTGAATATGAAGTGTTTGTGCTTTCTGACATTTGGAATGTATTGTGTATTTTATTTATTTATTTTTTTAACTATGTCTTATTTATATTTGTTATCAATATGCTGCAGATGCGCTGCAAATGTACTGAAGTCTGCCACCTGCTTCTGCTATATGAATAATAAGAAAATCAGACTTAACCTGCGAATTAATTCCCAGTCATCTGCATGGCAACACATGATTGATATTAAAAAATACTACATTTGAGAGAAAATAAACGTTAAATTCTATAATTTCAAAACTCCTCCGTGACATGACAGCTCTACCACATTATAGATTAGGTCACAGGTCACAGTTTGAACAACTTTAAAGCTCTGCGATCTAGCAACTCTGTTCGCCTACATTTCTTGTGGTGAATTTCTCAAATCATATGCTATGGTGAACTATTCTGATTTGCAAAATAGCAGGCCATGTATAAGAAAAAACTTAGTGCTTCGCAACCTCTCAACTCTATCAGTTCAGAATTTCAACGTGAGAGTAATTTTCCAGTTTCCCTTTAAAGAAAAATACAAGTTATTTCAATAAAAATAATATTTATAATATATTTGGTGGACAATTGGCTTGATAGTGAATTTGTCATAAACAAATCCGTTTTAGAATTTGTGAGTTATTTATATTTAATATTAAAAAATATTACAATTGTGAAAAAAAACGTGTTGAAGCTGTACAAAGCTGCAGGTTCACGGATAGTGCAAGAACCAATGTACTGAAATCTGCTTCTGCAATATGTGACAGAGTGGCTTAAGCGGGTAATTCTTCCACTATCCGTGAACCTGCAGCTTGTAAAGTGGACATTTGCATGATGGTGAATGTGTCACACAAACTACTACCATAGTTACACACTTATCTACACACACATTCTTGATCAGCGTTTGTCAAGAGAGTCATTTGTCAAATTGAAACATTTATTTCCGGTTGCAAATTCAATTCATTTTGATTTTGGTTTTTAATAGTGCATTTTGCATTTCTTCTTCTTTTGCCTAGACTTACACACAGACGCACACGCCGGTCGACATTTTTTTCGACACTCTTATTTCGATTTTTTTTTTGTCAAAATTTCATCAAAATGGCAATCGCAGATATTAATTCATTAAGTAAGTAAATTTTTGTTTAAATTAAATTGCAGCATATGAAAATTAATAAATTAATTATTGACAGAGAAATACAAAAAAGCATCAGGAGCCAAAAAGGCACATTTGCTCAATAAGTCTCTAGAAAAAAAAAATATATTTGAATTAGCGACCGAGTTCCTTGAATATTTGGAATTCTATGAGATGAATGGATTTGAACCAACTAATAATTCAGATAATCAAGGTCAAATTGCTGGTGCGCAGGTGAAGTAACAAAAAGTTGTATATAATTAATTATATATGTAATAACAAGTACTAAACTTCTGCAATTAAATTTTTTTTTTTATTATTTTCAGAGCAAGCAATTGCAAAAAATTAAAAAAACAAAAAACAAAAAAAACTAGTAAAACAAAAAAAAATGAACAAAAAAAATATAAAAATTAAAACACAAATAGGAAAAAAAATTATAAAAGAAGAAAAACAAACAAAAAAATAAATTCAATCGGTAACAACAAATGAAAAATAACACAAAAAAAAGACACAAAAGAAAACACAACAAAAAAAAAACACAACAAAAAAAAACACAAAAAAAAAACACAAGGAAACACAAAAGAAAATTAAAAAAAAATTAATTAAAATTTTTAAAAATATTGCAAATACAACATGATTTAAGTACGTTTACCTTAACAATCAAAAAAATACAAACAAATAAACTAGCTTAGTTGTGTGTGGGGTCCACAACTTATACGACAAATATCTACATACGTCAAAAGTAAGAAATTGGCAAAAAATAAATGTGTTTTTTTATGTTACTTACTATTCTTTTTTGCCATTTTCTCCAGGCTCACGCAAATTAACTAATTTGTATATGTTTTTATCAGGAGACGTAAATAGACAATCGAAGATAAGTTGAAATATATCTAAAAGATATATTCTGGTATTTTACTTAAATTTATTCATTCCATTGAAGTTTAAGTAGAAGGAAAGATATAGTAAGTAATGCAATTATTTTTTGAAACACCACATTTATTATATTTATTTTTCTTTTTTTTTTAAGACTACTCGTCATAAATAGAAGGAGCCATCGCATTGATTGATCATTGAATTGTTCAATTGATTTGCTTGGAAACCTAATCACCCAGTCTCACAGTCATTGACCAATAATCGCTTAATTTCTAATTTCTACAATCAACTTAATCAAGTACATATCCTACACATACTTCTTACTAATACAAAACAAACTAATAATAATGGAACAATAATGCATTTCCTCAAATCTTTTAATGATTTAACACACTTTAACAAACTTTTTATAAAACACACAACTTTATTTGATCACATTAGATCTTTCAAACACTTGATTATACTACACTACATTTTACTCAATACATGAAACAAATTTACAAAAGATCAGATTAAATAACATTAGAAAAGGCAATGAAAATTGTTCTTGAAGATCATTTATAATAACTCCAATTGGAATTTAAGATTCTCTTGACCAAATCTATGGTTTTGAACATATTAATCAATAATATAAACATAAACATTTTACATCTCACTCATTTTATTCATCAAATAAAATTTCCTATCTCAGAAACTTGTTTTCCTCCAGATTCTTTAAATTTTTCATTCGAAACTTTTCATAATTTAAGAAACTTTTTTTTAACAAATTTTGGGATCAAGTCTCAAGTAGAACACACACACACACACACTCATTGATTTAAAATCGAACACAACACCAACATTAATTAATTAAAATTAAACACATACATTTTCTTAATTCCCAAATTTTTATACTTATTAATTCATGTAACAGTTTAATTATCAGAGATACATTCACATATATGTAAAGAAAGCAATTAATTGATAATAAAAATTGTACTAAAACATCTTAATTAATATCTTATAAGTAGTATTTTCCTTTAAATTAGCGAATTCGCTTTTGAAATAGTAAACAAATGATATGAAAAAAGATGTGAAACTTACCGTCTTGCCTGCCTTGGTATCGATTGTGTCCAACACATAAGTGCCTTATGGAATTGATGCATATTACGTGATGATTTATATGTTAGATCGCCACATTCCGATTGCCAAATCTGTAGATTACCTTCGGCTGGGTAAAAGGTGTACAGACTGTGTGTGGCCGATGCAATGACAGGTGATCCACCGGCTGCTGGATGGTAATGATGGAGCCGATGTTGATGCCAATGTGGCATTCGATATGGATTGCACAAGCAATGCCTGGCCAGCAGCAGAGGCGGTTCCGGCAACACCACCAACAGCAGCACCTGCACTCTGTGCTGTCACTGGACCATATTTATAGTTCATCATGCGTGTATTAATGCCACCGGCTGCTGTTGCTATGGCACCATTGCCATCAATTTTAATATCAATGAACTGGGATCGTAACCATGGCGTTGTCTTGATATTGCATCTACATAGTGTGAATGTATAACTCTTGTGGCGTGGTTTCGAAGTTCTCCGTATCCAAAGAATTTTAAATTTCGACTTTGCTTTATACTATGCAATAATAGTGGTTCATGAAAACCGGTTTCACGCATAAACAATAACGGTAGTATAGTAATACTACCTGTCCCGATTTTTTTTATTTATATAAGTGTTATAATAAATTACTTATATATTAGTGTATAAATTATTATGGTTCAAAAATAATCTATAGTATAAGGCTTATCGAGTATGAGTATCAAAATTTATTTTGGAGCGGAAGTTGGATTGACTAGGGAATTTATTATTCTGGGGGGTGATTTGCAGTATAGTTATGACCACATTGTGTATCATTTATGATATTTTCTTTACAAAACTTTTTGGTGTAAACAAACTAATCTGAAGTTTTTAAAACACCGAAACAAGCAACATACAATTGGCTATGCGAGAAAGTTTAGTCCCGCAAACACCAGCCCTGGATATACGTTTTTTTCGAACCGGGGCAAAAACTTGAGCCGGGCAGAAACTTTATAGTGGCGCCCCTCTCTACAGCGTTTAAGATAAATTGCTTAAAAAAAACTCACAAATATCTATACATGTACTTATATATAGAAATCTCGTGTCACAGAGTTTGTGGATTATGGACTCCGGAAATACTGAACCAATCTTGATGAAATTTTTTATATTCATGTCATTTGGTCAAACTTGATAGATAGGATTGTTTTTTTATCTCGATTAATGAGTTCATTATTTTTTAAATTTCTAATTAAATGTTTTTTTTTTGAAAGTTCCATAAATTTTCAATAGATCGTTCTGTAAGATAGTGCAAGGTTGGGCAAGCAACAGCGTCTTTAACTGAATAATAAGAAAATCAGACTTAACCTGCGAAACAATTCTCAGTGATCTGCATGGCAACACATGACTGATATTAAAAAATATTGAACCTGAGAGAAAATAAACGTTAAATTCTGTAATTTCAAAACTCCTCCGTGACATGACAGCTCTACCACATAATATATTAGGTCACAGGTCACAGTTTGAACAAATTTAATGCTCTGCGATCTAGCAACTCTGTTCGCCCACATTCCTTGTGGTGAATTTCTCAAATCATGTGCTATGGTGAACTAATATGATTTGCAAAATAGCAGCACATGTATAAGAAAAAACTTAGTGCATCGCGACCTCTCAACACTATCAGTTCACAATTTCAACGTGAGTGCAATCAGTTTACCTTTAAAGAAACATACAAGTTATTTCAATTAAAAAAAATAATATTTAAAATATTTGCCATAAACACATCCTTTTGGAATTGGTGAGTAATTAATATGCAATAATAAAAAATATTATAATTGTGAAAAAACCGTGTTGAAACTGTACAAAGCTGCAGGTTCACGTGTCACATATTGCAGAAGCAGATTTCAGTACATTGGTTGCAGCTGCACTGCAATATGTGCCAGTGCGGCTTAAGCTGGTAATTCTTCCACTATCCGTGAACCTGCAGCTTGTACAGTGGACATTTGCATGATGGTGAATGTGTCACTCATACTTCTATCATAATTACACACTTATCTACACACACATTCTTGAATGCGTGTACGTGAGTGTAATCATACATCCAACGATGTGCAGATGTGTAGAGAGACAATGTCGATAACGGAATTGCCGTCGGCACTTTACAAAAATTTCTGCTCACTTCAAGTACATATTTCGAAAAATGGAGCACATGCCTATATTAGCCTCTTCCATACATACTTACCTTGTACAAGCGTTAATGAGATAGCTTGTACGAGAGAGCAAAGAGAGAGACTTAAAGACAGAATTGAGAGTACTGATGTGTGATGAAATATTAAAACCATCATACATCGTATATGATACGCACACATACTTATTTAACTAACACTATGATGATGTGGGATCAACAATGTATGATAGTGTTTGGGCGTTTAAAGGGAATCATTTGTCAAATTGAAACGTTTATTTCCGGTTGCAAATTTAATTCATTTTGATTTTGGTATTCAATAGTGCATTTTGAATTTCTTGTTCTCTCACACATACTACTACCATAATTACACACTTATCCACACACACATTCTTGATCAACGTTTGTCAAGGGAGTCATTTGTCAAATTGAAACATTTATTTCCGGTTGCAAATTTTTTTCGTTTTGATTTTGGTTTTTAATAGTGCATTTCGCATCTCTTCTTCTTTTGCTTAGACTTACGCACAGACGCACACGCCGGGTCAAAATTTTTTTCCGACACTCTTATTTCGAGATTTTTTTGTCAAAATTTCATCAAAATGGCTTGTTCAAACGCACTAAATATGTCATTAGGTAAGTAAATTTTTGTTTAATTTAAATTGCAGCATATGAAAATTAATTAATTAATTATTGACAGATGACTACATAAAAGCATCAGGCTTTGGTAAGCAATACAATGAGCCACAGCGGCGCAAATCAAAGAATACGAATTTCAATAGGAATTTCAATAACTTTAACAATAAGAACAAAAACCATCAAAGATATGATACCAACAAAAATTATCAACATAACGAAGAGTCGGTGAATTCATGCAATGAATGGAATACTAATGTGCAAGGAGACTGCCGAAAGAAATATTCGATAGAGGAATTAATTGCATTGGGTGCCAGAAAGACTCATGCCAACTTTCGAAATGGCGCTATTGATAGAGGATCGTTTCCTCTTGAAATAATTAGACCGAATTTGCTCAATGCGCGTTTAACCAAAAACAATGCAGTTGAAGTTGCGACCCATTTCCTTAAACAACTATGAGATGACTGCGTTTAAACCAACTTATAATTTAGATTATCAAGCTCAAATTGCTCTTGCGCAGGTGAAGTAACAAAGGAAGTTGTATATGATTAATTATACATGTATGTAATAACTTTCTAATAATTTTAGCATAAAGTAGCTCAATGCATCCATACTGGAGTCATCATACCTACCATTGGGAAGGGAATTGATTGCAATATGGAACCAGAAGCATCAAAAACCACACATCTGGTATTTAGACATGCCTGAAGACCAACAAAATTAAACAAGGTAAGAAATTAAAATTATCTGTTAATAGAAGTCCTTGTCACTTGATATAAAAAAAGGAAAAGAAGTAATAGTGGTCAAGCGATCTTGTTGTAATAACCTTTTATAATCGAGTCCTAATCAAGGCCTCCCAAGAGGGTTGCAAATCGATAGAAGATTATCTCAAAGCGTCAAGTCGAGATGTTGAATCTATGGCACACCAATCATAAAAACGAATCAAGATAGCTCCCACGACATATTTTATGTTCCGCCTTCACTTCATAAGTAATAACAAAAATACATATATCTTAATTAACCTGGACCTCTTACAAGCTTAGACTAGTGAAAGGCTAGAGCTAATCATCTCCCAATTACTGCGGCCATTTGTAGCAAACCTTATAATTTATAGATTCTTCGAGGTTTGAATTAGATTAGGGGAAGACCGAGAACTAATACACCAAGTCATTGCCTATTGTGACAACCCTCGTAATTACAGTTCCTTCAAAATTCTGGCATTCATAAAGAAGTTCGAAACTTTCTTCGCAGGCAAATCCATAATTCCAATTGGTTCCATGTACTGATTACCTAGATTAGAGGAGTTTAGTGCAAATCAGGTGTACATAGTGGCTTAGCAAACATACAATAAAAGAAATGATAAATAATTTATAAAATTCCCATATATTTATTAACTAAACTATTATCTATTTGACATGATATATTCAAATTGAATTCCTGACAAGTGAACAACACCCGCTATAAATTTTGACAAGCGAGCATCATTAACATAATTTATTAAATTTATTTTTTATTATTTTCAGGGCAAACAAGAGCAAAAAAATAAAATAATAAAAAAAAACTAATAAAACAATAAAATCAACAAAAAAAAATTAAAAATTAAAAACATAAGAAAAAAATATTAAAAACAAATAACTAATAAAAAAAATTTAAAAATTAAAAATAAGAAAAAGAAAATTTAAAAAAGAATAACAAACAAAAAAAAAAGAAATTCAATCGGCAACAACAAATGAAAAATAAAAAACAATACAAAAAAATAAAAGAAAAAACAAAAAGAAAATTAAAAAAAAAAATTAAAATAATTTTTTAAATAAACTTGATTAAAGTGCGTTTACCTTAACAATCAAAAAAAGGCAAACAGATAAACTAGTTTAGTTGTGTGTGGGGTCCACATCATCTACGGCGAATATCTACATACGTCAAAAATAAGTGAATATCAAAAGAAAAAGTGTTTTTGTGTTACTTACTCTTCTTTTTTTTTTTTTGCCATTTTCTGCAGGCTCACGATATTTACCTAATTTGTTTATGTTTTATAATGATGATGACGGTGGTGTTGTAGAAGTAAAAAAGACAATCGAAGGGAAGATGGAATATTTCTGGCAAATATATTCTGGTATTTTACTTAAATTTATTCATTCCATTGAAGTTTAAGTAAAAGGAAAGAAATGCATGGTAAGTAATGCAATTTTTTGAAAAATTTCAAATTTATGTTATTATATTTACATAATTTTATGTATGTATATTTTTTTATTGACTATTTGTAACATATAGGAGGAGCTATCTATAAATAAGCAATAGCATTGATCTAACTATAATTGATCATTAAATTGTTCAATTGATTTACCTGGAAACCCACTCACCCAGATCTTTCAATCACTTAATTATACTACACGACTTGTTACTAAATACAAGTAACTTTAAAGAAGATTAATTTTGCTAGAAAATGCAATAGAAATTTGTTCTTAAACATAGATCATTCACTTTGCAATAAGTTCCAATTGGAAATTGCGAATATCTTGACCAAATCTATTGTTATGAAAATATTAATCAATTATATATTTATGCAGATAATATAAAAATAAGAAAAATTCCAACTCCTTAATTTATATGGTGAGTTAAAACTTTCATATTGCATTCCCAAAAACTGAAATGAAATACAATATTTTGTTTGTTGAATATCAAATAGAGACATATTATTACATAAATGGATAAGAGAACAGAGATTTTGTATTGTATAGTCTTTCTTACTTTATGACAATTTCTCATTCATATCATTCATACAAAAAAGTAAAAATCCTTAATTTATTATCACTTAAAAACTTGCTTTCCTCAAGATTCTTTAAATTTTTCTTTTCTTTAAGGCATCTGAAAACCATTCCGATGCGTAAAGTCTGGCCCTAATCATCATACTATGTTAGTTTTTGTTCAAAACGTTTTCGAAGATCAACCAATACTTTGCAAGATTGATTCTAATTCCATGGTAATTTTGGAGAACTTTATGTGCCAAGAAACTCTAAAGTTCGAATTCCATAAGCGCATCAATTTTATTGTTGTTAGTAATGTCATTGGTAAAAGCGCTCATGACTGCTATTTTATTGATTTTGGGAGCTAACGCACGCTCAATCAATCCATTGTCCAACATAGAAATAATGCTATAATTTTGTTGCGGAAAGTGTATACAGCATATGGCATGATGTTTGTGCATGTAACTCAAGTTGGATTAGCCGTGTCTTCCTTCGATATATTAATGTAATATATATATATACAATCCCCGCATGCAGCAGATATGATCAGGTTTGATCAGATGTTTGAAATGCATTTTGATCGTGCATCAGAAACCTCACAACTATCGCATAGGAATACTCGTCCGTACCTATGGATTTTCACTGGCACTACCAAGTATAAGATGATATATAATTACATTTTAATTAAGGAATTATTTCTCTATTGATAAGATATATAACCCAGAGACAACAGAGCAACACTTCGATAACAACTTATCAGATCGTTCAATATACATTATTATAATATATCCTGTCTTTTCAGTATTGAATTCTTTATGAATTGATGAAGATAATAATGAAGTCTATCGACACTACTACTTTCTGGTTTTTTGATTTTACTTTCTTGTCTTTAGTGTAAGTTTATTTATTCGAAGTTCTATTGTAATACTCATCTTTTAGATGTTCAATTCTCTTTTCCAAATTGAGCAATTGGCCATTGAGTTGGAAAAGGAAATTAAACGTCTCAAAGATAAGTATTATAAAAGCACTTCTAATAAATAAACTTACAGTGTGGTAGGAGATATCGAAGAGATGTACAGACAAGGGAAATTCAGTGAAATACCGTGTGGACCAGTGGGTAGCTACAATACATCAGTGATTTATCGTTTGCTAAGGTCGAAGTATGTCTTTCATGTAAGTATGATGTTGATAATGCTGACAAAATGATGATATCTTTTATTTATATCCTTCTTAGAGTATATGTAAATCACGTAATATTGATGGAGATTTGGAGATATGCCATGAAAGTAAGAAATCAATACTAATAACACTATGGTCCACTACAAAAACATCCATTTTACTTTCTTGACGAATATGATGTCTCTTCTGTGAGTTTATTTATTAAAAGTTTGTTTATTTTATACAATTTCTAATTCTTTATGAATTTTCTATTTACAGGATGAAGTCCATTGACACTACTATTTAACACTTGTCCTTTCTAGTTTTCTTAATGAACATGATTTGTTTAACGTAAGTTCATTTATTCGAAGAGCTTTATAATACTTTTCGTAAAGACATTCATTATCTTGCATCAATTTCATCGCCAACTTCTCATAGTCCGGTCAAAATAGCATTTTACTTTGCAATAATTCGCATAGAGCTGAAAATTGATATATTCCTTAAGAATACTGTTAAAAATAAAGTGTTTAAAGTCCGCATCGATCGGATGGTCACAACAAAAGTTATTCAAGATCAAAGGTCACAGATTTTCACCTCTATGCGAATTATTGCAAAGTTAAATGCTTTCTTGCATGGACTAAGAGCAGTTGACGATGAAATTGAAGCAGGATAATGAATGGAAAGTGTTATACAAGCTCATCTAATAAATAAACTTACAGTTAAACATCATATCACTTATAAGAATGGCACTACTATTAGCACTATGATCCACTGCAAAACAACCATTTTACTTTCTTGACGAACATGATGTCTTTACTGTGAGTTTATTTATTAAAAGTTTGTTTATTTTATACAATTTCTAATTCTTTATGAATTTTCTATTTACAGGATGAAGTCTATCGACACTACTATTTAACACTTGTCCTTTCTGGTTTTCTTAACGAACATGATTTGTTTAACGTAAGTTCATTTATTCGAAGAGCTTTATAATACTTTTCGTAAAGACATTCATTATCTTGCTTTAACTTCATCGCCAACTTCTCATAGTCCGGTCAAAATAGCATTTTACTTTGCAATAATTCGCATAGAGCTGAAAATTGATATATTCCTTAAGAATACTGTTAAAAATAAAGTGTTTAAAGTCCGCATCGATCGGATGGTCACAACAAAAGTTATTCAAGATAAAAGGTCACAGATTTTCACCTCTATGCGAATTATTGCAAAGTTAAATGCTTTCTTGCATGGACTATGAGCAATTGGCGATGAAGTTGAAGCAGGATAATGAATGGAAAGTGTTATACAAGCTCATCTAATAAATAAACTTACAGTTAAACATCATATCACTTATAACAATGGCACTACTATTAGCACTATGATCCACTGCAAAACAACCATTTTACTTTCTTGACGAATATGATGTCTTTTCTGTGAGTTTATTTATTAAAAGTTTCTTTATTTATAACAATTTCTAATTCTTTATGAATTTTCTATTTACAGGATGAAGTCTATCGACACTACTATTTAACACTTGTCCTTTCTAGTTTTCTTAACGAACATGATTTGTTTAACGTAAGTTCATTTATTCGAAGAGCTTTATAATACTTTTCGTAAAGACATTCATTATCTTGCTTTAACTTCATCGCCAACTTCTCATAGTCCGGTCAAAATAGCATTTTACTTTGCAATAATTCGCATAGAGCTGAAAATTGATATATTCCTTAAGAATACTGTTAAAAATAAAGTGTTTAAAGTCCGCATCGATCGGATGGTCACAACAAAAGTTATTCAAGATAAAAGGTCACAGATTTTCACCTCTATGCGAATTATTGCAAAGTTAAATGCTTTCTTGCATGGACTATGAGCAATTGGCGATGAAGTTGAAGCAGGATAATGAATGGAAAGTGTTATACAAGCTCATCTAATAAATAAACTTACAGTTAAACATCATATCACTTATAACAATGGCACTACTATTAGCACTATGATCCACTGCAAAACAACCATTTTACTTTCTTGACGAACATGATGTCTTTACTGTGAGTTTAATTATTAGAAATTTTTTATTATAAAAGATTTATAATTCTTTATTTAATTTTCTATTTAAAAGATGAAGTCTATCGACACTATATAACAAAAGTACTTTTATAATATGTACTTATCTTTAAGACGTTCGTTTCAAAGTTGGAAATCCAAACCAATTTACGCTCTCCAGACGTTCAGTAAAAGTTTCGACATATGTATGTATCTAAGAAGTATGCGTAAAGTACATATCACATCATTGCAATGTGGAAAATATAGAAAATGGTTGCAGTCAAGCAATCTTTATTTTTAACAGCACCACCAATAGTTTTTGTAATCTTAAGTATTTGTTAAAAATTAAATAACTACAACAATCAAGGTATCTTCGTTAAAAATTATGGAATTTAAAGTAAAATATTGTATTAGTAATATAAAATCGTTAAATTCAAAATATAAATACATATATACATATACTAGTGTTGATGGTTTTCTTTCTTTTTCGGTTGGTTATATTCAGCCCTGCGTCGCACAGCCAACTGAATCTCACCTTGAAATTGTCTAAAACAAAACAAAACAAAATCAATACGATCAAAAATATTATAAAAAAAAAACTGCATGTGTAGCACCGATAAATGTGAAATTTCTTAAAAACAGTATAAAAGAGATTTAGTGTGAGAGAAAGAGAGATTATTTCAGAACAAGTACAACAATACAATGGGCCGCATACTGACCGAGGAAGCTAAGCAACGTCGCTCACCAATTCAATTTGTTCGACTGAGCGATTCATAAAAATTAAACCAATTGAATCTCTGAACGACGTCGCTTATCGCTCAATTCGTGGCTCTAGCCTAAGAAGTTTCACTTCAATAAAAAAAGAGATGACTTGATTAATTTTAAAATATGTCTCTAAGTTTTGATCCATCAATTTCACAACAGTGCAACATATCGGATTCAAAACTATCCTATGTTTCAAACTGAAACCAAGCATACTCATTCTCAAAATTTCATTGAAATCCGTTGGTTATACTCGCAGTTTAACTCGGTCGTACATCGTGTGGCACGTGAATTTTATACACAATAAATATATTGTATATAAGATAGATAGATAATGGTGTTTTGGATCAAATTTTACATAAATAAATCTTACTACAAATTTGTATGCTTATGTAGAGGTTGATAAAAAAATATTGTAAAAGAGATTCAAATACAAGTCTTCAACTTTTCAGAATACTTTAATTTAGCTTAGCTAAGATGCCGTTAGTCACTCATCTGTAGATGTGATCATCCCGCCCTCTTATCTCCAAAACGCATATATTTATATTCATCTTCAAGTTTCTTTGAACTAAGGGCACTCATGGACTAAGTGTTTCGGAACACAGCGTGCCCAAATCTGAAGCATCCGAGGTCATATTCGAATCTTAGTTACCGAAATGATATTTGGGATAAGCACCTCTCCATGTGTACTTCAAATACAATATCATATATAAACTTAAAAGTACTATTATTTGCTGTCTAGGTCCCTCAGATTTGCCAGTTTCTGAATGGCGGTGACTTCTTTTTTACTAATATCTCATAATAAGATTTAAAATTGAATGAACTGATGATGAAAGTACAAGAAGATTTTGTTACTTATGGAATTAATACCGTAAAAAATATAAGTCTCTTAATGTATTGACAAAAGTAATAATCTTAGTAGACTTACTATTCTAATGGATTAAAAATTGCAGTATAAAAACATGAACCTCATCAGAGATGGTATGTGGTGTGAGAGCATTAAACATTCGAATGCAATTTAATGAAATCCCTTTCTTTGGTCTAACAAATCCACAGAAATCAAGTGTTGGCTTTGTATCTAATATCATTATTTCATTATTATGATTATGTTATTATGGTTGTTTTTAGTTAGTTGAATGACAGTAAGCCCAACAACAATAAGAATCTTACACATAATTAACGTTGCATTAATTTATTTAATAATTTTTCATTGTGATTGAGACATGAAATTGAGTAATTTTTACTTCTTCTTAGCGTTCTTTTCTTACTTAAACTAAGTATTGTTGGGAACTGCTTTTTCTTTGTTTTTCTAGAAACATCTCTCCTTTATCTTGTACAAATACTACTACTTACTTCTTTGGAGTAAGACAGGAAAGAGGGAGAAAAATGAAGAAAGAAAGGAAAAAAAGTGAAGATAAACTGCATTTGCCGCTACTGCAATTATTTCTACATTAGATTTTGCATTAGAGCCAAAAAGAGATTAACACGAAATTGCAAACAGAGAAACAAGGCGCAAGTCACGGAGTCATAGAGGAGAACTAGAGAAACACAGATCTATAGAGGGACACAGCAGACCAGACCAGACCAGAGCAGAAGTAGAAGTGTTTTGTTGGCCGAGAAACAAAACAAAAATTAAAAAAAAAATAGTTAAAGAAAACGACAAGTAAAATATGTTAACATTGGTCTGATCAAAGTTTGAATACGCTTCACACACAATATGTACTTATACTATTGTAGTTAAAATGGGAGCACACAAAATTTGATAGCTACTGCGACAACAGTGAAAACCAAATGTACAAAGCAAATTGTTTCCTTTAACCAGACAGGTGTTCTTCTCGAAGTTAACTTCATCTACCCTGAAAGGATCTATGATATACAAACAGGTCATTGTGGCTTGTAAAGAACATTGGCATCTCAAGCTGGTTATTAAAAAACATAAGTACATACACATTCTATGACAATATCCTGTAATTGCCATTAAAAGACTTTCAATTCTAGGGGCATTTCAAATGATATGGAAAAATTAACCTATTTGAAGGAATACATTTATTTATGTTACCATGGTCAAGTACTCCTACAATTCTATATAAGTAACTCTGGTAGCCCCGGTGCACTCATGACCATTAATAAGTACACAGTATGTTCTTAAATTTGTCTCATCGTTTTCATGCGACTCCAGTTTGTTCAATCCAATTAAATAGAACAAAATTTATAACCTTCACGGTTTTGGCTATAAATACTAAGATGTATACATATGTGAAAGAAAATCAATTTTTTAAGAACCTGTTTTAATGAAAGAGAAATGATTTAAATGAGCCCAAATGAGTATAGATAAGTTTGCATTCGATGGCACTCGTACAATAATAGTAATATCAGTGAGTGGTGAAAATAACACTGTCATATCTCAAAAACCAATGGATGGAACAAACAGATGAATACAACTAACTAACTTAAGTTAAACAAAACATAGACTATGTTAAGTGTTATCTCTTATATCCTTATCCCAATAGGTAAACGGTTTCTTTGCATTTAAAGTCAATAGGAAAGATATTTTATTTTCGTCGTTGATTGAAATAATTTACGGGTGATGTACACAATTTTACTCCATTTTCTTAAAATTCTGACAAAATCCTCAAGACCGGGCAAGTGCTAGCAATCCATTAAAACGCTTTCGTAAACCCAAAGCAATGTTTAATAAGGTCTCATTACCATAGTAAGGCCAATATGATGGTTTCTCCAGTGTCATATTAAGACATTGTATTCGGGCTAGTACTTAAGCGCTTTTAGGCAAAATATCCTATCGACTGGCGGATTAAACTGTTGGTGACTTTGGTTAGGGATGTTCATTTAAAACTCTGTATCGATGTTTGTTGCGATTTGATACATCGAAACTCTTTATCAATATGTTAGGGTACATCGAAAACAAATATAGGTATATTCGGTACATTACCAACCCATTTTATACACTTATAGGGCTCATTCATTGTCAATCATGCTTGAATCAAGCCAAATTTATAGATATCGTTCTTGATTGATTCAATCATGATTGACAATATAAGAATTGTATTCAATGAGTAAAGTCCAAATTCCTTAGGACAATATGCTTTATACGTGCCACAACACACAACTGCATCAGCTTCTTTTTTATCAAATCTCTATATAGTGATCGATAGACTCAAAGCTACGAAGCAAAATTCCTTTTGTCACTGATTTTGGGATTATCAATTAATATCATGATTGCATCTTGGATCTTCAAAATTTCGAGAGTGTGTGGTACTTTTTCAATATATTGAATAAAATATATCGATAATAAGTATTCAAGATCTGATGGTTCGATTATATCGGATTGATTCAATATTTCGGGGGTTACATATCGATATATATCGAGCATACCGAACTTGAGCACATCACTTGTATGAACCTTGAAGTCAAATGAAGATACATTAAAAAATATTTCTATTTTGCTCTTATGACTAGTATACCATCTTGGCTAGGGGCTTATTTATTGTCGATCTCGAAATTTTGAGGCCCTCTTGAAATGAATCATCATTCGATCTACTGCTATTACACCCTTATAAACACCAGACAAAAGTTATAATACCTTAATACTTGCTTAACATAGTGATGTAGTGTATAAAAAGATTAGACAAAAACCTTACAACAAAATTATTTTTATTATTATTGTAAGCATTGTTGTTGCTGTTGCTGTTGAACAAAAATTGCATGTTGCTGTTGTTAGTGTTACTTGTAGTAGTAGTTACGGTTAATGTCAGTTTAAGTGTTGGTAAAATTACATGCGAAACATCGCGTTCTTTACGATAAAAATAATAATAATTACAATTAAATTCTACTAATAGCTTCTTTGAATGAGTGAATGAGAATGAATGCATTTACAATAATAGAGAGTAGAGTTCAAATGTTATTGTACAAGAATTTTGGATTATTAAGAAATAATGCCTGAAAATTCTATTCAACAAGAGAGACAAGATTTTCTCATAGTTTAGTATGCAATAATAATAAGAAAAATCATCTATACATACTGGTCGTATATCAAATACAATAATTTATGTTTCAATGAATGAATGATTAACAAAGGAAATAAAAGAAGTTGAATTGCACTCTATGTAGTCACTAAAAAAGCATAGCTAAATTGTTGCCCATAAAAAGTCAATGCGGTCTTTCGGTAGTTCGATTTTTTGTTAGACTCTTGACTTTTTTTTTTTCCTTATGTCGCAAACAATAAAAAATTTATATAAGTATTTTTACGAAAAATTGGCAACATAAAGATGTTGCTTTTGTACAGTACAATTGTGTGGTGACTACGTGCCACTTTTTCATGTGCACCATTGAGTATGCCACAAATCCCACTTTACTGCCCCAGAAGACAACGCCAAGTGCCAATGGCAGAACATAAAAAAAAAAGATCTACACAAAAAGGCAGCATGACAGAAGCCAAATAAACTGCAAAACTACAACCAGAAGAATCAAAAAAAGTTGTAAAAAATTCAGGCCTAAAAGCAACAATTTACAAGCCCAGTTAGTTCATCGCTTTGGTATCGTAGTCGTCGTCGTCGTCTTAGACTTGTTAACATGTGTGCAACATACTACATATTTCCACTTAAGCCACCAAGTTAAGTCGGCTTAGGTTGTCTTACGTCGACTCGACTCGAGTCGAATTGAATCGATGCGACAACTAAGTTTAGAACAAAATATTACACACAAAAAATAGAAATAAAAAAAACTTTAACAACTTTTGACAAATTCGTTATTTTATGTTGTTGTCTTGACTTGATACAGTTTTTTTTTGTTTTTATCTTTTGTGTTATGGTTGTTAATAATTTTTTACTAACAACCGATTTGCCAAAAGTAAGTACTTGAAGAGCATCTGCTTAGCTACAGAAAAAGTACAAATACCATATGTATGTAGGTATATATAAAAAAATGGGTATCTGAAATGTTAGAAAGCAACCGACCAACGAGAGTCATTCAATAATAATAATAGTATGATGTAGAAAAGAATCTTTATGTCGACATCACTATGATAAGCTCTGATTAGCTGATAGATACTCATTTTATTTGTTAATATTCTCAAAATTTCATTTGACGTTGGCGTGTCTATTTTAAGTTTCTAATACTTGACGACCTGAAGCCAATTGGGCGTTTTGACGCTGTGACCCCTTACCTTATTCACTCAAGTAATGTTCCTCCTTTGGTTTGTGTTACTCATAGAAATACGATCCGTTGCCTTCAGTCAACGAGTAAAAAAATGAGGAATGCAGTTGACCGGTTCTTTGAAATGCCGATTTTGCCGTCTGACCCAAAAGACTATAGGCAATATTATTGGGTTGCTCAGAAAGTTCACGTTGACGTCAGCGATTTGCTTCTCAAACAAGAAAATGATTCGTGGGATATACTGCCACACCCACCATATTCTCCAGATCTGGTAAAATCTGATTATTACCCATTCCGGTCTCTACAAAACTTTTTACACTATAAAACTTTTTACTTTAAATGAGAAAATCACCTGAATCAGTTTTTTGCCATCAAAGAAAAAAGTTTATGAGCGTGGAATCATGCTACTTCCAGAGCGATGGCAAAAGGTATTGAATCAGAATGGACAATCTATAATTCAATAAAATATTTATTAACTATAAGAAAAACGTAAATAAATAACATTAAAAAAAAAACAAATTACTTTCCGAACAACCCAATAGTTGGGAGATAATATCTTTACAGTCCAGTTTTGGCTCTTCCTGATTTTCAATTGTTTGGTCCGCTCAAAGAAGCATTAAGTGTAAAATAGTTAGCAATTTCGAGGAGGGCAGAGAATTTTAAAAAAATTGGGTCAATCAACTAGACAAAGATTATCGTAGAGGAGAAAAAGAAGAGAATCAATTAAGCCAAGTCGCTTGATTCATGGGATATACTGCCACTCCCACCATATTCTCCAGATTTGGCACCTTCTGATTATTACCTCTTCCGGTTCCCATTATAATTGTCAAATGCAACTCACTTTTAAATAATTTGTTTTCAATCATTATTACGAGTATAACATCAGTGAGCAAACTTTTGTAAACCAAAATTAATAAATATTTTGACTCGTTTTTTCATAAGTTTTTTTTATTAAATGATCCTCGTATGTAACTTTGTATATTGTCATTGTTACTGTTGTTATATTCCATGTAGTTTGTTGCACATCTGGTCAAAACTCCACCCGTGACAGCTCCATACTCCGCTCTCGATATTGCTTAGTTCTCCTGCCTGATTTGTCTCTTTGACTTATAATGTTTTTTTTTTCTGTTTTTCTTATATTTTTCTCATTATTAATTAATATTTGTATGCCTTTTGGGCGCCAGGTCTTTTCAGCACTCCATCGTTAATGCCGATCATTCTGTCTGCCTGCATTTTGCTGTTATGGAATGTTGTTAATAACGGTAAACTCCTTTACGGGGCAATTGTAATTATGTAGAATGACGTAAGAGCACCAGTAGCAGCAGAATGAAGAAAAATAAAAAATGTATTAATGTTCCCCATGTTTCTGTGTGCGCTCTTTTGGTGGCATTAATCAATTGATCAAATGAATGAGCAATTAAAATATGGTTAGAATACAGCGGTAGAAGAAAGCAATTCTACAAGCAGCACGCACGCTAGGTTCGGCTCACATCAGAGAAAATACAAGTTCAAAGAAGAAACTAGTAAGCGCTAAATCAATCAAGTCAAATGAAATACTAAACCCACTTTTTTCAATCAACGCACAACAACAAAAGGCGCAGTCACTTTGATGGATAATTTGTTGCCCTCAAAAGCATCGTTGATGACAAACAAATAGATACTTTCGAGTATACAAAATCCGGAGAAAAGTAACAAGGTTTTCTTTCATTGTCAACTTGTTGAAGAACTGCAGTAGACGCATATTCATTGCCTATTAACCCAATTGGCAATGTTTAGTGTCTGTGGCACGAAGCATGTCTGGCAGTATCTTTTGTGTTTTTTCATTGTAACTACTATGTTGCATGCTATTACTGAGGTTATTAAAGTGACAAGTGTACTACAATAGAAAATATTTTCAGAAAATCAACCCAATTGAATAAGTTCAATTTTGTCCGACTAAGACGATAATACAAAAGTTGGAATTGTATGCAATTTTATTTTTTTAACCAATTGATTTAATCATGATTGTGATCTATATGGAAGATCGTTGGAGATCAGCATCATATAACCCAGCCTCATTTAAGAGCTGCTACTAGTATATTTGGATGTCTTTGAAACCGCTGAGTGTCTCAGCCTACATGCTTTAATCTGACTCTGACAATTGAGTGTTGTTTCACCTCGAACTAAAAATCCACGGATCTATAAAGTTTATTTACATGATCAGTATTAAAGCGGTTATTAATGTTACCGTCCTTTCCTTTGTCAAATTTCATTTGAATCACTTAAGTTCATGATTTTAAAATTAAAATTAACCCAAGGCCTTTTAGAAGCGAAAACATCAAAATGAAACTATTTTCTCAGTTTAAGAGGTTTTCTTTTTGTGTTATCAATTTGTTTTCCAATATGGGTGATCATATAAAGTTAAATTATAATAACTAGTTAAATTACTGTCATTATTATATGATACTCTGGAAATTTAATTCAGTGATTTCCAGTTGCCTTGCAAAGGTGTTAATGTTTTCCATCTTTTAAAAGCGAACCGCTTGATGCAAGTACACACATCCGCTTTCAGCCGTACCTAAGGGAACAGACCCCGATACTTTATGGATTACAATTTGCCATGGACCTTATTGCCTTTGGGGGCCTTACTATTAGCCTGTGTTACACTGTCCTTAAGGGCAGACCGATCATTTGCCTGGACTTTTTGCGGCAGTATCGAAAAAATTTAAGGAATGTCTTAAATTCCGATAATTGAAATTGTGAACTAAATTTGTGGGCTATTTCAAAACCTGCAGAATGATATCACAAAAGAACAGTACTTAATTTTGGAAAATGCATTAACTGCATCATTTTCAGGTCAAAGTATCAAAAAGACATCAATGGAAATGAATGAAATGAATATTGATGAATTTTCATATAAATTTGCTCGCCTTAAATCACCCAGAGTTCCAATTTGAAATTGTCTTCGAGTGACCAATGAAGAATTATTGGAATATTTTCCATAAATTTATAATAACATAAATTTTGACGACTTTTATCTACTAGAATTTTTGTTTTATGTTTTGGTGATGGGTTGGGTTATGAGGTAGAGAACTAAATTTCTTTTATTATTGATCCACTCATCATTTGATTTAGAAGTGATGATACTCCAAAACAGCTATAATCAAAATTTATTTAAATCATTCATAATTAATTATTTACATTATTGTTATTATATTTAAAATTACCCAATTAAAGATGGCATTAAAAACCTTGGACCAAAAAAAAAAATTTAAAAAAACAATTAAAAAACTTAAACTACTTAAATCTAAAGGAATGCTGGTGCTTCATGACAGCTAGTCGAAAACTAGGAGGGGAAGTACCTTTTAGCACGTAGCTGTGCAATATTAGTCGTTTTTTGCCTAAATTTACTGAGATGAGCTCATCAATCGTATCAAGATTTGCTTTTATATGCAAAAGATTTGTTGCATAGAAGTATGGTAGGTCAAATATCATTTGTTTTGGGCAGTCTGCAATTTTCTTATATGAGTCTTTGCACTGCCACCCCATATTTCTGACCCATATAACATAATAGGTAAAAGTATCGATTTGTAGATGGTTAATTTATTTTGAATTAAGAGTGCAGATCTGCGGTTGATAAACTGGTATAAGATACGTAAAGTCTTATTGATTTCGTCTAGGGTTTTACTGATATGCTCACTGAATAGAAGTTTTTTATCTAGAATAACACCCACATACTTAACTGAATTTTCCCATTTAATGTTGGAGTTATTAAGTTGAAGCTCAACGCTTGGCAAAAAGACTGGCTTTCTTTTCATTGTGAAATAAATCGTTTTAACAGCGTTTACCTTAATTTTCCATTGATAGAAATAACATGACAGGGAATCCAATGAACTTTGTAGCTAATTTTGTATATCTGTGCATGTGTTTCCAATACTATAAAGAGCTATGTCATCCGCAAAAATAAGCGTACTACATCTTTCAAGCAGAGGGATGTCGTAAGTGTAAATATTATAAAGAATTGGTCTGAGCATAGAACACCAGCACCTATTAGCTTCCTACTGGAGTTAGTTCCGTTTAGACTAACGTAAAAATACCCATCAGTTAGAAAGCTTTAAATTATTTAATTACAAGATACTAACTTAAAAACCAGGCCATTATGCCAAACTGTATCAAAAGCGGCTTCTATGTCAAGTGTTACCATGCCAACTGGCTTTTTAAGAGCCAAGTTCTCCTTGACATATTTAGAGATTTGATCAAGGGGGTGAATACAGTTAAGAAAAGAGCGAAATCCGAATTGGACTGTTGGTAAAATAGAATTTTTATCTAGGTGTAAGTTTTGCCAGGTCTTAATTAGACGTTCGAGGATTTTGGAGAAGCCGCATAATAAGCTTATTGGCCGGTGACTATCTGGGGAATCGGGAGCTTTTCCTGGCTTGCGAGTGGGGATGATTTTGGCCATATTCCATTTTAAGTCTCACTTTAAAGTTATAATATACGAGTGCATAAAATCCTGATATAATGACGATTTATATAGATGTTTGTTTTCAATTATCTAAGAAGTAATTTTTAGCTTCTAAATCTTTAATTGTATGGAATTTGATAATTAATATCAATGTGTTTAGGTCATAATCACTTACTATCCCATACTCTCCTCTTTTATACAAATGTACTTAGTTATTTCTTAATATGTGTTATTAAAAATTTGAAAGTAAAACTCCTAAAAACTGCAATCTAAAGAAAATCTCCTCTTACTAACGTCACCATTAATGAACCTTTTTACTTTTGGACATTTTTACATATTTATGTTTATTTCCGTTCTAACATCAACCAGATATCTTTCATCTTACAATTTGTAGCATTAAAAGACGAACTAAGTTCATTTGCTTGCAATTGCAAGTCTTTTCTCTTTACAGCAACTACCAGCAACTTTTAAATTTTAAATGCCACTTAATCAACATTTACAACTGACAAATCCGCCTAAATTTCCCGATCAAGCAATAACTCAATTTGGTTGTGGCATTCAACCATTTTCATTCATTCAGTGGTTCAACAAATTGACTGAAAATTTCACCAAAATCCAAAATAAAAAAAAAAAAACATTAACAACAATTTAATTTGCTACAAGCGCCGGAACTTGTCAACAGTTTTACTACGGCAATTCAAAGAGCAAAACTCTTGTGAGATTTACAAAGATAAAAAAACAAACAACTTCCGTTTCCAGTGGTCAAAGCTATTTATCAAACAACTGTCGATTAATCGGTTGAAATGGAAATGGGATTAAAAACAATATCAAAATCCAAAATGCAACCAAATTCAAATTTGTGGCACAAAGACTTTCAATATAGAAATGGTAAAGTGTTAGTTGTAAAGCTCAATCAGAGACCTCGATTATGACAACAATTTAAATAAATAAATTAATGACAATTGCACGAAATTATTGCATGCAACATTTGCATCTGCATTTGTATCTGCACATGCAACAATGACAATAGATGGTCATGGTATGTGAGTGGAATCTTTAATTATGTCTTTTGATTTGCATAACTATTAATTAACGTTGGAAAATCATGAAAATGAAAATAAAAATAAAAAAAACAAACGTCAATGTGGCATGCCGCACGACAATTGGAATGCTTGCGGCTTTTGCAAAAACAAACATTCGTGCATTTTATTTTTCACTTTTGCCTACCTTTTTTCCTACCTTACTTACTTCCATTAATGCAATGCTATTAGAAATGGTGCAAAAATTCAATGCGAACTTGTTGCAAGCCTTCTTCTAGCTGCCATTGCCGCCAGCAACATTTAATATGCGTATGTGAGAGTGTCTGGTTGTGTGTATTGATGCAACAATGTTGCAAGATCACCAATGAACGCACTTAATGGTCATTGAATCAAATGATAAGAAATACATAATTGAAAAGATTGAGGGGTATTAGAGCCCATTACACATTTGAATGTGCTCTGTAGATGCCACTACAAATTCTATTCTACTCGTATAATCCATGGGCGTAGAATAATCTTATGAGGATATGTCATAGGTCATTGCAGTGTATTAATATATTTTTTGGTATTAACACATTTTCTCTATCATTCTTATTTAATACAGAAAAAAAATACTCCCCTTCCTTTACATAAATTTAATACCCTTGAAGGAGTTTCTATGTATAATCAGGGTTAGGGAACTTTAGGTTTCTTTGAGTTTGAATTATGTAATAAATGGCTTAAAGCAAGACAGTCCAACCTGTGGACCAAGGCAATTATCAATGCGGCCTAAATGCTTCCCAAATGACAAACACAGAGAAGAAAAGAGAACAGAAATCTCATTCGTTTTTTGCTCGTCAATCAACAAGAGATTCGCAATTCCAATATTTTATTGAGTGAAGCTAAACAACAATCTTAGAACTGGGTAGACTTGTTGTTTCGAGTATCATATTAAAAGAAAATATTCAATATATGTATAAACACATTGGCATAAAAGGCGCTAGAATGAGATAGTTCTTTTCTAGTTATAGCACAATCTTGGCATAGAATATAATAATAATCTAGCAATCCTCCTTTCCACATTTATAACATTCGTTTGACACATTTTATATCAGTTAATAATCTTATCTACTATCGAATCTTACTTGGTCCATACTTTGATATTATTATAAATCTCTTCGATCGATATTTGAGGCAATATTTCAATACAGATTATCGATATAATATGCTTACTCATTTTGTTTTTAATAATCGGCAAAAAAACAGATTTACCATATATTGTATTGTATAGCTTATCTCTCTTAGTCCCGTTCTGGATTTAACTGAAGGAAAGAAAAATATCGATTAAACTTAATTCCCTTTTGTATACAAAATACTAAACATTAGAATCCATTTTTAAAAAGTAAACTTACTAGCTCTATTTAGTCCAACCAGCGGCCCATGTGGCGAACACAGAGAAGACAGCAAATTCCGCTCTTCTTTAGCTTCTTAAACATTGGAATTGAAGAATAAAAGGGTTATGTTTAAAAAGAAGAAAAGATAGAACTTCCTTTAACCGAAACTGCATGCTATTGATCTCCAATATTTGTTAAGATATTTTGTGAGTTGAGTTTCTTTGAATATCTTAAAATATGCAAACATTTATTTATGACTTCCTTTTTTCCAGTTATCAGAGGACTATAATTTTGATACATTATATAGCTAAAAATCTGAGAGACATGCATAGATAGCAGCAGTCAAATGGACAAACTAGGCCCAATCGATTCTTCTTGTCAAGGTAAGACGTGTCATTTAGAAAAATTTAACTATACTTCGAATATCAACTTCTGGGTGAGTACTTGCCAAACTGAATTTTTGTAGCCTAACTTATTCTACTTTAATGGTTCTCTGTACAGAGGCGGATTAAGTGTCGAGAGCGCCCTAGACTAGCACCTCATAGGCTACCCTCTATTGGACATAATATGTTTCAAAATAATAAGGTTCCTTAAAAACTAAAATCACGCCATCCGCTTGCTGCACTCAGCTACCAACCCGCACCCATTTCTATCTTTTCCATGTCTATTATAAAATCGTGCGTTGTAGGAGGAATAAAGAAGACTGTTCGCGGTTTGGGAGCTCTACAACTCTATAGAAAGTATGATTTTTTGTATATAATTTCCTAAAGGCTAATTAATCGTCCTCTGTCTCTGTAACATTTAGATTGCTGACTACAATAAAATTGTATGTAAAATATACATTTTAACATTTAAAAAGATAAGAAGAATGGAAATCATTAGAGCATTGCCTCATCTCCAACTCATTTTGAAAATAAAGCTGAGAGAGCAAATCAATCGAATCAATTCGTTTCTATAAATAAAAAATAATCGGATTTAAAAGATTTCATCTTAACTCAATTTATGAAGAATTTTCTTATAAAATTGTACTCACAGAGAGACTCCAAACATAGATAGAAAGTTCATCAAAATGATTGTAGTAAGTAAAAATCCCCAATGAATTCTTTATAAAAGAAAAATTAAAGAAATATCAACAAAAGTATAATAGATAAAAGTGAATCTTTGAAAAACAAACAAATATTTTCTTCTCCAGAAACAAGTAAACGTAATTAAAACTTTCAATTTCAGATATAAGTAGTATAGAAAGAGAAATATGCTTAGAAAGATGTTGGAGATAGGAGAGATTTTAATCAGCGTTTAAATAAATAAAAGTGAATTAAATGAAAATCTTGTCAACAATGAAGAAGAAGAAAATCAGTTTCTTTAAGATGAAAAGAAACGCACACGAAATGATTTAAAAGAACTTTCCACTTTGGGAACAAGCTGATGAATGGACAGACAGACAGACAAATGGACGGATGGATGGATAAACAACTTAAGATGACAAACAGTTGCCGAGACAACAAACACTTGGGAATACATGGTCACCAGCAACAGCAGCAATGAATGAAAGAAAGATCAGCAGTTAGTATAAGTAAGTAATAAGTAGGTATGGCTAACTGAGTTTGGTCAACAGACAAATACAGTAAAGAGGGAGAGTCTGCGAAATAAGAAAGAAAAAAGAAAATTGTCAACTTAAGTAAAGTAAAAGTTGCATGCGTTTGTGGCAAGTTTAAAGGGGCTTTACTGATATTTCTGTGTTTTCTGAACTTGTGGCTTAAACTACTACACTCACTTACACTCTCTGTCTTTCTTTCTTTCTCTCTGGACCAAGTAATGATAACGCATTTTTTACTATTTTTGGAACAATTTCTAATTTTGCTCCATCAAGACTTGTCGATCCAATCCGATCCGTTGTGTGTGTGCGTATGTTTTTTTGTTGCACAAACGGAGGCAATATTGCCGCCGAAAAAAGTCAAAACCAGCTAAAGTGACAAATACGCATTTGCTTTTGGACAACATACTACTACTACTACTACTACAATATATAGTAGACATTTTGTCCTAATTACAAAGACAAACTGAAATCGGACTAAGCCGACAACAACGAAACCATGGTGATGATGAAGAGTCAAGGAGGCAACTTCTATTGGCATTAAGTAGCGTCGTATATTGCTTGGCAAGACCAGATTGCGACGACGACGACGAAGACGCATGTGCAACATCACTTTCTCATTTAATCTCGTTTACTTTGGTGCGTTGCAACTTCCAACTAACGCAGTCTGTGTTGCTTGTCTGAGCTGCTGCTGTTACCGCTTCCATCTTCTCTTTAATGTTGTTTGTTGCTGTGCAATTTGTCGCGTTGCGCTTTTTTCTAAAGCATAAAAATCGAAAGCCGATTTTCTTGTCAATATTTTGTTTAATATCCATTGACGACAACTTTTTAGTGACGCGCATATTGTCACGATGTTGCAAAATGAGAGCGAAAGCTGCTCTTGCTATGGTAATATGGATGCATGGATATTTGATTTGCCTCACATACATATATACACACCTGTCTGCCACTCATATACACATAGATGCCATTTGGTAGGCAACGGCACATGCGGAAAATATGTAAATTAGTTGCGCTGAGCTGCATCGCATCGCGTTGCACATAAATGCGTTCATTGGTTCAGTTGAACGTTGCACTCACATTGCTTGCTTTATGCCTTCGGGTAGTGTTTTTTTTTTTTTTTGCAAAGATTGATTTTTCTACATTTTTTTACTCAATTGCAAGCGTTCATTAAGTTGACCACAATCGATCGTTTCGAAGTGATGGAGGTGGTCCAATGTAGACATCATCATCATCATCGTCGTCGTCATCATCATCAACATCAATATCAGCATCAGTGTCTGTTGTGAATATCAAAACTCTAGAGAGCAACGACGACAATCGAAAGTGGTTCGAAAATGAAAGTTGTAGAATTTCACGCATGAAAGTGTAAGTTGCATGAGTTGATGTAAGGCATAAAATATGATCTGGATAATGGATCCATTACCAGGAAATTATGAAAAACGTATACTATTAATTAAAAGATTCATAAATTATCCGAAAATCAATATATTGCAAATGAAACTTTCTCATACCTAACAACTTCAGTTCTCATTTCTCAATTAAGTATTTAAATGAAAATGGTATACTAATATTGCTCAAATTTACAGTCTATTAGGATTTAGTAGTTTTCTATATGCACTAAGTACTAGAAAGCTTAGATAAAGATAGCATTATCATCTTAGTTTGTATTTCATAGTTATAGCTTTATAGTATAAAAATGGCTTCTATGTGTAAACTTTCTTTTAAGACCAATGTTCAATGACGGGTGACACACTATAGTAATTGTTAAGTATTAATGAAAAGTGTTAAACATAGTAAGTACTTTAGGTGCTTTTAAAATAATTATGACTCCACATTATAAAGAGTTTTAAAAGTTTCTATTTAGTTTAGTGTTAGAGTGACTATGTCTGCGCCAAATATGTATAATAAACAATTTGCACTAGAATCTATGGCACCCCAATCGTATGCTTAATACAATTACTTTATTGGGTTTCCACATAAATAATGATGTAAGATTTTCAATAGAGTTTATTTAATACTCTTAATGTGTAATACACAACATCTTTGCATCTGATGACATAACATTTTATTACTATTGGATGAAGCTTAAAGTGGACTGGTCTCATCCAATCTCACCAGATTAACACCATCACCTTTTTGTGCTGGGAGTCCGTCTTTGTTTTCCCTTCCATTGCTATATTTCATATACTCTGATTCCTTTTAACTGACATTGTTCTAGACAATCCATTTGTAAGCCGTAAAAGAGTCAATAATTGCTTTTAAGCTTGCATAAATGCTTCTTTTATCGTTACCGAAGCGACTAGCGCCTTTTGCTAATAAAAAACACCATTACTGAAAATTTTAAAACCATTGTTGGCACTGCCGTTTTTGACAATATCTGTGGTTCAAATTTCACACAAATTTTCCTTTGCTTCTTCTCATTTTTGTAGCAATAAAACAAAATATGCTGAATGTGAACTCAAAATTCTCCATGTTGCAAGCATAACACCCGACAGAATTGGGAAAAATTTGATTGTATTCTTCTCAGCTACAAAAAGCTTCCAAAAATTTGACTTTCAATTGACGTTCCCGTGTAAATTAACACGCACAACATCTCACCTAAAAAGGGACATAACTTATGGCCAGTTAAATTTCTTATATTGGGTTGGTGGAAAAGTAACTTATGCGGACGGTACAGTATTTTTAGCTAGTGATACCTCATGCAATCTAGCTGCGGCCAACTCCAAAAATTTCTTGATACATTTGATGCCTGGTCTGGGGTTGGAATACCGGAGTTAAAAGTGTTAAATCCCAGCATTGTTGCTTTACGCTGAGATACAAACGCCGGCCACTGATCACGCTGGAATGCACTCAAGTCCACCAAAAAGCTTCTGTTAAGTACTTAGGCATAATTCTGGATCGCCGTTTCACGTAGTCCAAGCATGTGAATATGATTACAGTTACTTGCAGAAACAAGCTGAACAAACTGAGGTGGCTCATCCAATCCGGCACTACTTTGAATCTGTCTGCCAAGGTTATGATGTGTAAGGCCATAGTTAAACCATCTTACAATTATGACATTCAACTGTGGGCACATTCAATTAACCGAGTCCAGGCCATGCAGAACATTACGGGTGCCCCTTGGTATGTCAGGAGAATATCAATACATCGTGACCTAGGAATTTTATCAGTTATTGAGCAAATAAATCCCCATACCAGTTGATACAATGACGCTCTGAATGTGCATGTCAATCCTCGGCTCTTCCAAGAAATGACCGCCCGAGTAGGTTAAAAAGTCTCCACCCTTCGGACCTCGTAAATAGAAGTATTAATTAAATAATTGAAAACGTAATTTAATTCACTGTCAATGTATCAAAACTATCCCTTATATTCGTTCTATTAACGGTTGATTGGAATTGTAATTAAATGATCTAAAAAAAAAAACCAGAAAAAAGGCTATCATTGGCTATGCCAAAGATGTAATACTATTCTCGCTCCTCAGGGTTGCATCCAACCTTCCTTTCTTAGCATCACTATATTCTCTCTGTTACAGTTTAATTATCAACAAAGAACTCAGTTTGAGTGGCACTTTTATTTTACTTTCATTTTTTATAAGTTTGTTATTTAATTTGTGTTTGTATGGGAGGTACCCCTTCTGGTAACCCTGGGATCATGAAATTCACATGGTTGATGAATATGGATAAAACGAAAAAAAATTTTAATAAGATCATTAATTTAAAGGGAGATTTGTATGGGAGGTACCCTTCCTGGCAACTCTAGGATCTTGAAATTTACATACTTTATGTGGCATGTGATATCTCCTTCTGTGTGTTACAAACTTCATGACAAACTTATAGTACTATTCACTCTCGTGAAGAGTGTAATGAGTGCTGCAACAGAGAAAATTTGCTACAATTTACTTTATTTTTTCAAAAAGGTTATTCTGCCATGAAGGCTCATAATAAAATTTGTGCACATCATGGAGAATGTATTGTACTTTTTCAGAACGATAAATTGGAACATGGTTTGTGCGATTTCATTCAGCCTAACACCGAAAAAGTGGAGAAATGCCAGCACATAAGTACTTGTGTCATCGCTATCATTCTTGGCATCTGCCATATGATAGTTTTAGACCATTTAAATAAGATGAATTATGCAAAAATAAATGGATGTTTAGGTGCCACAGTTTTGGTACAAAGGTCCTGCTCATTATGAACTAATAAACTCTATTGTTAACATCAACCAAGACAAAATGTAGAGCTGAAGGAAAAACTACCGCAATTCGTCAACAGAAAGGCATAGTCTTCGACCACGACAACTCTAGGCCACACACTTCTGTTATGACCCGGCTAATATTAACGGAATTCAGCTTAGAAGTGTTAAAGCACCAAGTATATAGTTCGGACCTAGCAATATATAATCAGAAACCCTCGAATTTCTACAAAGACGAAAGATGGCAGGAGGTTATCAATAATAATTGAAAATATGTAATGAAAGAAAACTTTCTGAAGTTTCTTTTCCACCAATCTATTAGTACAATCTAAAATTAAGTAATCGTATCTATATCGCCCTAAACGTATACTCAACATATTTACACAAATCAACATTTTCATTTGCTAAGACCTGGATTACTCAATTTCACTCTATGGCTAAGATCTTATGTGTTTCTTCACTGTTTAGGTCGTACCAATTATGAAACCTAATCAGTAATAAGAATTCGGAATCAATCCAATGTATTAAATTTTCAATAACTTTAATTTATTGTCAATTCATTATAAAAATGAAAAATGTTAAGTACAACAAAATGATTTAATAAATTATGGCGGGACATAAAAATTACGATATGAAGACGAACGATACATGCAGGATGGCTTAATTAAAATTGTGTTTAAATATCTCATTTTAAACTTAAGCACTAAAAGCAACTGATATTAAATCTGAAGGCACCGTAAAATAGGTGAACAATTGGCCACTACTTTGTGATACTACTATGTGACTATTCATCAGTAATTTCGACAATTTTTGCAGCTTCTTCGAACACATCTGGTATCTCGGCATCATCAGAGCGTTCAATAATTTTATAACGTTCCGCCGCAATCAAACACTGAGTTGCAATCTCACGTGCCTTGGCACGAGTATCGTCTGGCAACTGACAAAGGCCATTAAGCAATTCCATAATGTCGGTATCTAAGATTTTCTTTGCAATATCTTCGCCAGCATTGATCATATTGAGTATTATAACAACACCACGATGTTGTACTGAAGGACTTGGGTTAGCGACAAGTGTGTGTAAAATCTCTAGCCATGTTTTTACTTCTAAGATTTTCTCGCAACACTTTTTCGAAACCGATGTAAGCATTGCTAATGCACCAGCACATGCCATGGCGGTCTCTTCATCTTCTTCTTCTGTGAGTAATGCCAAAAATTTAACGCGATCATTGGCGCCCTCGAACATTTTAACAACATCTTCAGACATAATCAAATTGCAAATGCATTGAGCAGCAGCGCGCGTTAATAAAAGATGATCCTCCATGAGATAAACCTCAACACGTGACATGCCCTGTTCCTTAATTATGCGTTGCCGTACACTCTCATTCATAGAGGCCAAATTTGTAAGTGCCATAAGTGCCTCGAAATTTTCGAGTGCTGTGCACTCCGGTGCCAGCAAATTCAACAGTGGACGTATCACATCCAAGCTACGTTGACCAGCAAAAGCTACCTCCGGATTGATGGTGATGCCAATACGTGCGAGTGCCTGACTAGCATGACGTTTGCCCTTTTCGGTGCCTTCAATCGCAAGGCGCAACAAAGCTTTAACGCCACCATCTTGTACAACTTTACCACGCAATTCCTGTAAGCCACAAACGGAATTAAGCACACGAGCGATTAACTCCTGTGAGTTATGACTTTCAGTTTTTGCCAACGAGCACAGTGCAGTGGTAATGCCTTCATTGGCTAGGACTATTATTCTTTTGTTTATGAAATCCACATCGTCGAGTTCATGCTCTTCGGGTATATGATGCTTGGCAAATTTAGCTAACTCTACCATTTCCGGTACGATTTCTTGCTTCTCGTATGCATTGCAAAGATTCACAAATGTGGTAACAACACCATAAAGACAAGACTGATCTCCAGAGCGTGCCAAATCCATGAGGGCATGTATGGATGCTTTGTCTTCAATGAGTTTCTCTTTACATTCAGCATCAAGCGTCAGATATGCCAAGCCATCGGCTGCCCAACGGCGTATATCTTTATCCTTGCCAGGTTTAATTAAAAAGCGACGACATGCTTCAGCAAGTTTTAAGGCGGCACCATCACCAAATGGACGTATAGCTGCATCTTGACCACCATAACTGCCTAGTTTGCATAGACCGACTAATGCGCGAACTCTTATGCCATCATCTTTTGAGTGATACAACTGCTTCAAGATATTAACGCCCTGTGCACAGAGTGCTTTAGCCTTATCTGCTTTAGATGAAGCTGCAATTATGCACTCACAAGCAACACGTTGCTGAAGCACATCATCTGTGGTGGCCATTGCCAATATCATTTGAAGGATACCTAGAGGAAAGAGATACACTGTAAAATTAAAATTCCTAAGAATTATAAATGACTACTCACCATCTCGTGCTATGATTTGATTTCCCACATCAAGTGGACCCGATAACAGTGCAGTTATTGCCACAGTCACACGAACCTTGGACTCCATGTCAGGCGATAGCAACTTATCCTTAATGTATTCATCAATTTGCTCTGTAAAGCGTTGTTTTGCCTCATCATAGTACATATTCTCATAAATACGAGCCAAACACACCGAAGCAATTGTACTCGATGATCTTGTTATGTCCATGGCACTTTCATATTTATAATCCTCTAATTCTGAGCAAACATCTAGCAGTCTATATAGACCACGTACCTCAACCAAACGCTCAGCCCATGAAAGGGCAGTGTAATGAACATTACGGGTTAGCAACTCAATGACAGCATCACGAGCTGCTCCTGATATTGTGCGATCTGTAATGCTATATACCAGGCAAGTCAGTAAGGTGTCAATTTCTTTCTTATGTCGTTCACACAATTCCTTGTTTGGTTTGCTGTCTGGTTTATTTTTAAGGCCTGACAGGGCATTTATAATCGTTTGCAAACAATATTGTGCAGCAGTTACACAATCCTCATGCTTTTGATCAAATACACGCATAAACCATGGCACTCCCAGCTCACGTAGAACTCCGATTGTACGCGTCGGTGAATCATTACACAATTCTGCAACGACACGGATCATGTTTACATAGATTTCCGAATCTTTTTCAACTTTCGCCAGTGTTGCAATTTTAGCTATGCAATTGTCTTTATAAAGTAAATCAGCACCAGTTTCTTCCTTAGCCAACACAACAAGATTATTGGCTGCAGAACGACGTTTGTCAATGGGTGAAGCGAAATCGAATGTCAAATCCATCATTTGCTTCACTTTTGTTGAAGTCTTTGAGTTTTGTGCATTTCGTTCCTGTACAATGACATGCATACGCTTTAGCATGGGTTGAACACTCTTATTGCTTGGATCGGCCTTGAACAATTCCGTTGCATCCCTGTATGCCTCCTCAATCTTTTGCAGGGCTTCATAGGCTTGTGCACGTCGAAACAAAGCTTTGGGATCTTTCGGAGCTAACCGCAGAGACTCTGTACAATCTTCTACTGCCGCTTCATTTTGTTCAAGCTTAAGATATGCAGCTGCTCGATTCTTATAGAAAACAGGCAACTCCTTGTGTTTATCGCCTACTTTAATGGCTGAGGTGTAGAATTTCACTGCTTCCGCCCATTTGCCTGCTTTGAATGCTTCATTGCCTTTATCTTTATAGGTTATGGCCTCCTCCTCAGCATTGTTTTCCGTTGCATTATTCGTCATATTTTCTTATTCGTAGTTATCCAATATAAATTGTGTTTAAATAAATGAAATTTTCTCAATTATCAACTGTATTTATAGTTTTCCTTCAAGCCAAAACACAAGATGACTCACACACTTCGAATATTCTCAAAAATTCTTTTATTTTTGGCCCAAATTCACACAAAAATATGTTGAATGCAGAAACTTCTCGAAAGCTCGCGCAAAGAAAAACAACCAAACACGCCGCCGCTATGAACAGAAATGTAATTTTCCGACTTTTCTCGCATATGCGCTATTTTTACTTTTATTTTAATGTTTTTCTTTTATTTCTATTTTTATTTTTTGATCAGCTGATGAGTACCCCAAAATGCCACTCACAATGAAGCACAATTTGTCGACAACAAGTTCAAGTGCACCAACAAAAGAAAATCAGCTGTTTATACTTATATTGTTTTGATCAGAAATAATGTGACATAACAAACAAACAAAAACTTAATAGAAAACTAAACTGTGCTAAACGTAAGATCTCTATGATCTTATCAACTGGGTGTAAGAATGTTTCTGTACCAACGCCATCCAGGGATACGTGCATTGCTAGCAGTGGCAGCTACACGCGGATTTCATACGACGTCATCACTGAGCGCCTCTGAATCCTACTACAATTTATTGGGCATACCAAAATCATCTACGCAAACTGAAATCAAAGCTGCGTATTATAAACTATCAATGTTATACCATCCTGACAAGAATCAAGGTAGCGAAACCGCTGCCATCAAGTTTCGCGAAATTACACAAGCCTATGAGGTACTTGGAAACTATCGCCTGCGACGTTTATATGACAAAGGCATCATACACACACCAGGAGGAAGTACACATGCAGCTACTTCTCAGAATATAAGAGATGAACCCATGCATGAGGAGGAAGATGATGCAGAGACTAAGTTCTATAAATCCCGTTTTACTAAATCTCAAGTTTCGGATGCGAGGGGTAGAACACCCATCTATGATTTCGATGAATGGTCACGCGCACATTATGGCAAATCCTTTGATCGAAGGCAAACAGCTAAAAAGAAGTACAATCGAATGGAAAATCAAAAAGCAGACAGTTTAAAAAGTAAACAAAATGATATTGTCCTGTTCGGGTTCCTTTTTGGTGCAGTGGCTGTGTATTTAATATTTATGGCCGAGTCGTCGTATGATACACCAAAAGAACGTGCTATAGCAAGGCATATAGATCGTTTGAGGCTTGAAAATGAGGCTATAACAAGAGAAAGCAGTAGCGAAAATAAGTAGTTAAAGTAATAATTTTAATTTTAAGGATATTAAAGAGAGAGAAAGGTTTGTAGTTGAATTAAAAATGAATATATATTTTAACAATAATCCTGCATAGTTTAATTAACGAAAAAAAGATCATGATTATCAGTGTCAAATTTAGAAGCGTTCCCGACGTTTGCGACCAGTGTATTTTGTGTCTGGACGTGTATCCAAACCTTGACGACGTCTGCGTTCTTTCTTGGCTAAAATCCAATCGCGTGATTTCTTCAATGATTTGCCACGAGCTTCTTTGCATGCATCACGTTTCTTAGTATAATTTATGCGTCGTTGTTCCTCTTCAGAACCCAAAGCTTCTGGCATAGGTGCCACACCGCCAGTCATCAAAACTAAAAAGTATTTTTTTGCTTTTGTTGAATTCGGATAATCCACAACAAGACCTCCATAAAAACCGGCTTTCATTGCCTGAGTGGTAACCATTTCAATTTGATCCGAATTCTCAGGATAGAACTGGAAGACAGCACGCGCAGAACGCGTAAGGCACGAGAAAAGTGTTGAGAAGAATTTCAGCAAACGTTTGTATGGATTGTGTGAGGTTTTATCAGCATTGCAAAGCCATTGCAGTGCTGAAACTGAGATGGCTCCATCAAATGTACCCGCCTTGAATGGCATACCTTGACCCATATCACCAAGTATAAGATCACCATCAACTTCTCGCTCCACTGCTATGTCTAACATTGACTTCGATATATCAATACCAATCCACATGTGCTCACTATCTTCTAAAACACTGCCGGACAGTCCAGAGCCACAACCAATATCCAATATAAGTTTTGTTTCTTCGTCATCGGGCAGTGCAAGCAATTCTAGAGCACGTTCGGCCATTTCCACTTGAATTTCTATGATGCGCGTGCTAAACAATATTGTTTTAAGTTTTTCAAATCATAATTTTGCTAAATAAAACTTACTTTGTTGAATACTTTTTCGCCTCATCTTCGTTATAGAACTGGGTGGAATTATAAATTAATTTATACATTTCTAATCATCTTATTTTTATCAAAAATACTTACAATTTCTGGTGGTGCTGAATGCTCAGGTCTTCTAGACATTTTTATGCTGAATTTGTTGTTATTAAATCAATTTTAAAATGCAACAATAAACAAAACAATTACGACACGTGCGCTTGCTTGTGGCTTGTTCTTCTTTTTCTTCTTCTTACAGATATCAGCTGTTTCCATAAATGCCATTCACAATGCAACGTTAACATTTTGCAGTTTCTCTCTCTCAATTTTCAATTTACTTGCAGTTTACACGATTTGACAACTCTGCCCCCATTAAATTGTGTTGTTTCTCAACTAAATAAATGTATTGTGGTGTCGACGACTGTGCAATTTCATTTAATCTTATTTATTTTACTATTAATGATTATTAATTTTTATTATTTTAACATGTGAAAATTGTATTTAAATAATTGTGCTGTGTTTTTATTAGTAAAATTGGTGAGTGATATATGAATAATTATCTTAAAAATTGCATTTAAAATATATGCTTGCGTGGGTGCCACTACATATTTTTGTTATGTTTTGGGTCAAAAATTATCTATTTTTGTTACTTTGTCGACGCGTCAATTGTGTGATAATAATACTTACTCACTGATTACCGGATGAAACAAAAGAATGAAAGAGATTTTTGTTAAAAATCTAATAAAATTGTGTATAATTGTAAATTGTTGTTGTTTGCCTTGGCAACGCCTTGGGCTACCAATAACCAAATAAGGTTTGAATAACTTAGTTTATGGTGAATTCGATTTGTCACACGACCTAAATAGTACATGTAAATACACATAGTATGTGTATAATTAATATACAACATAACACATAAAAGTCACGTTTGTTAGAATTCATTGTATTTTAAGAAAATGACAAAAATCATGCATCCAAAAATAATCCATCATATCATCTGTTGATCAATTTATCTTTGCTTAGCGAATTGTGTATTTTCATTATATTGTATTCTCTCATTCTCTCTTATCTGCTTGTTCTTTCATTCTACCCACTGACACATTTTCCAAGCAACCAACACCTGTCGTCGTCGACGTCGTAATAATGTTGCGAAGTGTCTCTAGTTCAACTTGAACATTTTACCGGCAAATAAAAGCGAAAATACAAAAACATAAAACAAATAAACAGCAAGCAAAATTTAATGTACGCAATCGTTATTTTTGTTTGACAAGGAGAGTGCAGCGGGTTCTCTTTCAAGTTGAAAGTTTCATGAATTTGTTTATCTATTCATGTTCACGTACTATGTTGAATAGTGATCAATGTTTATTTATTTTTCGTTTAACATAAATTTACATACATACATTAAAATATACATATATAAATACATATTATGTATTTACTATTTCCTTTTGTTTTATAGCTTTGTTTATATGGTAGTTTGTTTGGTTTTTATAGTCTATAATGATGGTATTTTGTCTAATATAATAATATTCTATTCTATTCTACACCAAGTTATAGGACAATTAATTTTTTAATGTCCTATTTTTCTTTCATCAGCTCTCTGTCAGTGCTACTAAAACTGTAGTTGAAGATTCAAAAGATTTAGAAACGTGACATCTCGACAAATGTACTTGGTATATTAGAAGGGAAGAAAACCCCATACCAAATATTTTGAGCTTGCATATTTAAAATAAAAAGTAAGATATTGCCGGCCCATAAATATGATCTGCCAAAAAGAAACGTCAGACTTCATCCAGAGTAGAATTGAGAATATCAATATCCAATTTCAAGCACATCATGCCAACATCAATAACACCATACAAAATATTTCACTAGTTCCACAGGATAATGCTTGGTGGCAAAATATTCAGCGTATTTGTAAGGTTCTCTTCGCAAATCTGTCGAATCTGCAGAGCAACAATATAAATAATTTGGATTCTGTAAAAATTATTGAAGTCTGTACGCTCTATCAAAAATTGGCGAATTCGTGATTCTGACACATCACATAACATCTTGAAGATAAAAAAAAAATATCTGTTCTAAAAACAAAATAAGGCGTGAAATGGGATTGTAAATTGCAATTCCAATGGTTGGTCCTGGCAATATAAACAACGGTAATACAGCTAGCTTCATTCTACATGTGTTTGCTTGTTTGTTAACGCGGATAATTAGGCTTAGATCTATATCCATGATTTTATGCCATCGTCTGTCCATCGAATTTTAATACATGGTGCACACATTATCATATCATATGTCCCTTCCAATTGGCATGATGACCGAAGAAGCAGTTGAGGCGCGAAATAAGGATTATAGAAATATCCGTGAACATAATTCAAGGAAGAACACTAGAGAAAATACAATGGAAGAAGTTGTAAACTCACTATTCGTTTCGTCTGGGGATCACGTCATTATCAAAATCCTCAGTGAAATGTGCCCTAAAGAATATTGATTTAGATAAAAATGTTATGTTAAATACAAATCTAGAAACAGCGTTAGAATCTGATAGTTCGGAATGTGAATAATATCAGTGGCGGTTCTAGGATTAAACTTGGATTTGTCAACAAAATTTTTGCAGTACGAAAAAGGTCTATTCATTTCATATATTATTTTTGGACTTTTCTATGATATCATTAATGAATAGTCTATTCTGGTATTGTATGGCTGTTAAATCTTATAAAGATTCATGTATAATAGTAGCTGTCTAGATTACATCAATCCTCGACTATTCAATCCAATGTTGACTAAGTTTGGTTAGGCAAAACATGTCAATTATTTCTTTAGTTGAAAATTCAATGTCTTTGTAAACGTTATCCAACTTTAACCCTTTAAGTCAGGTCTCAGACATATTAAACTGAGTTGAGTTTTCAATCTTTTCAGCAGAGAAAAAGTCCGTTCAATTGTTGCCGAAGTGACAGGGATCGTAGAAAACAATTGCAGTGGCTCAAGTGCTGTCTGTGCTTTCTTCAACTCTGTGTTCTTGCAATTCTTGTGCCATAAAATAATTTCTTGTATGAGCTCGGTTTCGCTGCAATTGTACATAAATTTTCGCAGCTTCCACTATTCTTTCGACTATGTGCTTGGTATGATGTGCTGGAATCAAACCCTCCAGAGCCAGAACGTCAAGAAATTTTCCCTTTGAATATCAAACAAAAAAAAAGAAATCATGAAATACAGAATAGGATAGTAAATGGTGGCACTGTGAAAAAGTTTGGCGTTTATCATTTACAATTGGAAAAATATGTTGTGCTTCAGCCCTCATAATATTATTTTGTTTGCACATTTTTCAACAATTTCAATTTACTGTTTGTATGGTATCCATAAGATAAAATAGTCCAATTTTGGTAAAACTTTGTCAAAACATGCCTAAAACTATTCAGTTTCAATGTGATATCTCTTTATTTCTTTATTTTATTAGTTAAATGCAGCTAGCTTAGCCATTTGGACCACTGTGTATTGTCTGGAGTAAGATGCCATTGAGGAATTCATTAGAATCTTTTTATGTACTGTTCAAGAGATTTCCAATCGAGCATACTTTCTATAAATGTTTCAATCCTTTCTTTCTTGAATATCTTCAACGCAATTAACATGATTAATTTTCTTATTGAAACAATATTTACTTTTCCTTTTCTATAAAAATATAAAAAACTTTCAGTGTCTGTCGAAAGAAAATTTCAGTTTTTATCGGTCTTTAGAAAGAAAATTTATTGCAATTCTTTCTGAGTTGAACACAAAAGCTTCATTGAAGTATTTTGCAGCTTCACCTTCAATTCTTTTAGTTCTTAAATTACGGTGATAGTGCTATGGTGAATGGACAAGCTGACTTGCGACCGATCTTTGTTGAGCAGCAAGCTTTGTTTTGTTTTCATTACCTCCCATCCAGTGCTGTTAAAATTGTGCTCATTCATAAACAAAACCAGCTGATTTTCTAGTGCTACTCAAACTGTGAGTTGCATTTCAAACTGCAATAAATTTTTTTCTGATGATGGGTTTTATCAAAATTCTTCAGAATTGCTGCTTTCTTTCTTTTTCGACTGCTTTGATTATGGTTTGTGTCTTGCACATTTCTTTATGGTTATTTTCTGTTGTTGTTGCTGTTTATGCATATTAAACAGTTACCGGAAGACTACTGACCACTGACTCCTCTTGACTGACCAAAACCCAAACCAAAACCAATCCAATTTGAAGAAATAACATAACCATAACATTAAAACTGGTTTCCAAGTAGCGCAACAGCAGCACATATTACAAAATTTACGCATACAAACTTTGAGTGTATTAACCTCTTGAGTTAAGTCTCTTGCTATATATGTATACTATACTTTTTGACCATAAGAAAATAAAGAAATAGCCATTTTTCTTAAATAAACGCGCAAAAAAAGCAAGCGACACACAAAATAAAACAGAAACCGAAAAAAGCGATCTCGAAATCAATAACGAACGAAACAAAAATCAGTAAATAAAATAAAAACCAGATTTCAGAACAATTTCCATCGAAATAAACATCGAGTTACCAAAAAGAAGAAATGGTTTTTGTTTTTGTATTTTTAGAACAAGGTTTTTTTTGTTTTTTTTTTGGAACTTAAACTTTCAGTTAGTCAGTTGAAGAACGTCTACCAAAGTTGAAAGTTTTGTCATTGTACGCGGTCGTTATGAACCTTCTTCTTTTTATATAAAAAAAGTACAATCGGGGAAAAAATATGTTAAGATTGTTTATTATTTCATTAATCATCGCCCTTAGTGGCATCCAACCGTCTAGTGGAGCTTATTTACTTACAAATTATCTGCCTGCTTCAATGCAAGCGCTTGCCTATTATATCGATCAATTACAATATGAACCCTTAGCATCAACAACTGTGGAGCCACCATTTAGTGCTGCCATGGATGATAATGATAGCACAACGACGCCGCGTCCAACAAAACCTATGATAACCACTCATAAACCGAGTAGTTCAGTTGGTGGTCAAGGTAGTGGAACATTCTGGCAACCACCCACTTGGTGGCAAAATAGTCCCGATCGTACCACGACTACCACTACTAAACGACCAATAACAAAACCGGAAAAGCCAACACCGCCTCACAAACCGGCTCTCTATGCGCCCCCGTTCGATAGTCAACGACATGATCAAGCAAAACTTGAGGGCTATGAACTCTTTAGTGAAATAGGCGATGATAACGACTTTGATCGTTTACCACTTTCGCTTATACATGATATACAAACGGAAGTGCATCACGATGTGTTCACCAATGATGTTGAGTCATTAGACAATTTTCTTCGTCTCTATGATGATAATTACGGTCGTGCAGCATTCGATTTTGAAACAGCTATGGATCGCTGGTCAAGCACTTCGACAGCAGGCAAAAAACGTGTACCACCTACTAAACCTTATGTGGATTTCTTACTTGTCTATGATTTATTGAAACGTGATGCAAAAGCTTCGAATCTAAGTAAATACGAAGGTTATTCAGATGAATTGTTACATGATCTAAATGAATTATCACAACATTCAGCCCAACATCAGTTGCATACACTGTTCACACGCATGTTGGAACGTCATGATATACAACGGAGTGATGTTGTTTCACGTGTCCAAGGAATTGTCAAGGATTTGTCAGATCCTAATAGTCCTACATCGAAATCGTTACAATTTATACCAACTTTACAATTTTTGCCATGATTTTTCAATTTAAATTATCTGTTCTTAGTTTAAGTGTATGATGATAATAATAATGTGTGTTTGAAAATTTCTTATGAATAATAAACAAAAAAACAAAAGAAAATCTAGTTCGAGTATTGAGTTATTGACACAAATTCATTATTCAAGGAGAAGGAGGCCATTAAAAATTTATGATATCAAATGCGTACTTAAGCAACATATCTAGTACACACACTACAACATACAGTCATAGGCATAAGAATTGTGACAACAACTTATTCAATGCATTTTATATTCTTCAAATACCCCAACATAGTTTAGAACATTCATAAGTAAACCATTTACATAAAAGTAAACCAAATGTGAAGATGTTCGGTGGCATTATTGATTGACAATTGTTCAAAAATTGATTTCAAATTAATTAAAAATTATATCTATGGCAATAAATCAAAGTAGCTTAAGTCGAAAATATAGTTTGAACGGTATCATTATCAACCGCTTGTAAAGTTTTTCAACTAAAGAGTTTTAGTGTATTTGAGATTAAAATTGAAATAACACCAAACAGGAATTATTTTACACAAAATGGGCAATATCTCAAAACATAGATTTCCGGCTTAAGCTACTTTGACTTATTACCACGGATATGTATTTTCTACAAACATAAATGATTTTCAAGAATTGTCTCGGAATTGAATTCAGTATATTTTGATTGAAATCCTTAGGAATTTCCTTTGAGGGCTCACCGAGCGCCGTTATCTACAATATATATACATATTTTGTTATCTTTCTTTTAGATTAGATTAGGGCATAGCAGGAGCTAGTCTGTCTATTCGTTACTCTGGGCCTACTGTAACAATTTATTGTCCTATAACTTCAAATCAGTGTTTTGGGGGCGGGAAACTAACTTTTTTACACGAATATCATCCACAAATTTATTTATAAATTTTACCTTTTAACTCAATTAAAAGAATGTTCATTGCGCAATCGGTAAGAACTAAGTTTTGTAGGCCATTTCATTTAATGCATCACCAGAACATTACTGTGCCGCCTAAATTACTTGCCCTTTAACAAAGAAGTGTCTATTTTTCTTGTTTTTGAACAATGATATACAAAATTACTTTCATCAATCAAATATAAAGGATTATTCCAAAATGCCTGTAATTTTATCGAAAAAATGTTCAGCAAACTTAAACATTTGAAGTTGTTCTTTATGAAAAAATATCAGGAATATCAGTATATACATCATAATGAACTTTCTTGAGATGTCTTCGTATTGTCATGTCATTAATTTGAATACTGAAATGAATACTCTATTCATTTGCAACAGATTGAGGATTTTTAAAAACTTCTTTTTGAAAAACAGTGTTAACTCCATTACTTTTCTTTGGTTAATTTACCTCGTTATCCAATAACGCCGTAAAATGTGCAGTCTTATGGTACATTTGCATCTGAAAATCTATCAAATATCAGGTGCAAATATACGTACTGGAGTCTGGTTCCGTTGCCGTTTCTGTCCTATGCGACACCGTGCCATTCCATTGAGTGTCTATATATAGTCACAAATTGACCCATCATCGTTGGTTGTGGTTTTACGGGATCCGCAAAATCTCTTGTTAATTTGATTATATGTTTTGGTGAGACTTTTTACCAACATACATGCCTTAAATTGAAAGCAAAGTGGCTGTTAATTTGATAGTTGAATTGTGTTCGGTACTTTTTGCCATTTCAAATAATAATCATGGTTTAGTTTGCCCATTTTACAATCGACATAATAATTTAGTTAAACGGCTACATTAATAAGCAAAATTGCATTCTTTAAAAGTCATTGTTAGCTATGGTTTATTGGCAGGCGGAATTATTGGCCCCAGTTGCTTAATAAAATGGTCGAAGATTGAACTTTTCTATTGCGGTTTATTCGGGCAAGCTGTGTCGCCTAAACGTTCAAAACACTAACGGTATAAAATTACCAAAGCCAACACACCATGGACATTTTAATTTGTTTTATTTAATTTTAAATTTGTTTACCTCTACGTTGCTCCTACATACATATGTCAACATACTTATGCCTATGACTGTGCATACTTTAGCAACATTTAATAATACATGCAACAAATACAATGTTTCTCAAACTTATACACAGCATCTAATCTCTCATCTCACATCAACAATAACAATACAAATTGTGATTTGAGTCTGAGAGAGGCCTCCACGTTTTGTATGCTCTTCTTTATCATGGTCATCGTCTCGTTTTGGCTCTCTCCCATCATCAACTTGTGTTCGTCGTCGCTCTCTCATTGTGTTGTGTTGCGTTGCGTTGTTGTTTTTGCACCACCAACGCTAGCAAAATTATTTTTCCCACAGCAAATTCAACTGAAGCTCAGACACAATTTTTAGTTGCCGTTCAGTTTTTCTTCGTTATACAAGTGTGCGTCCGCTTCCAAAGGCCGCACATAGTTGCATAGTTTTTCTTTTTATTCTTCTTGTTATACTGTTTTTTCTTCCACTATTTGCAAGTTAAATTAATTATAATTTAATGAATTTAGTACAGTGCAATAATAAAAATATATAACCAAAGCTAAGCAATGAAAAAGAAATACAATTAAAAGTAATGGCAATTAGACTTTAAAGAAAGCTTTTCTTGTACTTGAATATGCAAATTTAATATAAAAAGTAATGGGTTTTTTCTAAAAGAAGTTATCGATTTGTGAAAGTGTTTGCAAAAACAAAAACTTAGAAAGAACTTACATAGATACAAAGAAGGAAAGCTAAAGAAAGTCTTGATATTGATAGTGAGTGAGTGCAAAGCAAAAAAAAAAAATGTTATAATGTGATTGATTGTAAAATATAGATAGACATATGTACGTAATATACATAACAACATCATAAACATTGACAGACGTCATTATGGATAATTTGAATTTTGCACGCACACCGCAATTTTTGCGAAAGGTCATCAAAGAGGCAAGAAGGTATGTGCTTAACTAAACTAAATTAAATGAAACTAAGTATTGAAACAATACATGAAAGATAAAAGACAGAAATAAAAACAAAACGAAAGAAAATTGTGCAGTATTTTGCTTTGTTTAACTGCTTATTCTTCTTTCTATTCAACCACCCCCATCATCATCATCATCACCACCCACAGGGCAACTATAGCAGGCTGGCAGCCAGGAAGCAATAGTGAATGTCTATCTAAATGTTTGTTGTTTTGTCTGACTATACTACTACTACTAGTCTTTGGTGTTCCACCTTTTTTCTACCATTTACATCCATGCAGCCACCCCACATCCGCCATCCACCTTAATCTGTCATTCACTATGCAAGCGCACAATGCAAGTCAAATTGTTATTCACTTATGTTGGTTGGTTGTGTTTAGAAAGGAACGAGTATACGTGTATGAAGGAAGGGTGGAATGAGCTTGCCAGGCAGGGGAGGGAGGACAAGCGTTCATCATAATAAAACCTGTGCAAATGTGTCGCAAGTTATTAATTCTGTTGTTTTGTTCTCGTCTTACACTTATTTGTGTTAGAATCCTGTATTATTATATGTATTGTACAGAGGTGGGTGTATAAAACATACTACTAGAGACAAACAACCAAACGAACGAAGGAACGAACGACCGCAATCAAAGTCAGTCAACGTCATTCAATGTTTTTGTTATTGTTCACTGCAGCAGTGTGTACACAATATGAAATCTAAAATCCTTTTATTGTAAGAAAGACTTCAAGCAGAAACTAAAATTATGTAACTTGTAACTGTAGCAGCCTGCGAAAGTCACTTGAATAATGTACTACACATAGTTGCATGGCAAGAGTGAGTACTACATACATACGAATATGTTTTGGTATCTGTGTTTGTGTGTGTGTGTGTGTGTGTGTGTGTGTGTGTGTGTGTGTACACTTGAGCTGCTGAAACACATTTTATGGCACTTTGTCCACTTCTTCTTCGCCTCAACAACAAAAGGAAAATAACGTTAAGGAAAACAAGTGTTAACTACAACCACAAGTATTGCAGTATTTGCGTCTTATTTTTTTGTAACTAACACTGGCGGAATAAGGTGGGGCGATCCTTTCGTTGCAAGACGGCCTCCAAATTTTGAGAATATCTTTATCATATCATATTCCAAAACAAGGCCAAAATACTATGTAGAGAGGTCCAGGGCTTGAGTGAAAACCAATTATCAATTCTAAAGAATCAAGTCTTTGATTCACCATATATCACACACTGATTTTTGCCATGTTAAATTGGTATATTTTTAAATTTTGTAAGGAATTTAAATGTCTTAGTAATCGGTGAACTCTGATTTTAACAAGTGACAACATAACAAGCAGGCACGAAGCCTAACGAACGTGGCTTAATAAATTCCCGTCGTCAAATTGATCATTTTCACATTTACTTTACTTTAGATTCCCCTGAGTGGTCGGGTCTACGTGTCCTGGAATCACCTGTCATAAGTTGGTCAAGGACCACGCAGCCCTGCGGTGTGGCTGCACATTCAGCAGCCCCGTAGCTGCAATTGTAAATGCTACAGCACCCGTGTACTTAAAAAATAAACAAAATATTCTTTAACAGGTTTTTTCGAAACATGATTTACAACCATCAATTTTGTTCACATTAGTGTAAAAGATATAAATAGCAATCGCAAATGATAGGTTTAATTAAAATATATTTTGTTCTGAGACAACTGGGGGCCTCATTTAGCCCACCGAAGGTCTTAGTCCCCCACTGGTAACTCTAAGTCCTTTGTCATTGTATGCGATTGAATAGCAAGGAAAAAAATAATATTGGAATACTTATATGGTATAGTGCACAAGACGATGATGTCGATGATGATGCATATTGGTCCATTGTGTGCAACACTCTCCTCATTGAACGACATCGATACCTTGGCATGCGCTCTCCTAACTTTTGTGTACTTTTGACTCGTCGGCTTCGACATCATCATCTCATCATCTTGTGCTAAAAACAAATGTTTACGTACAAAGGCCATTGTTGCTGTTCGTACTATTGTTTTTCATCGGTTTTATCGATATGTACAATAATACTGATGAAGTGGGACAAACACCAAGCGCTGCTGATGTTGATGGTCGTCATCGGCATCGCACAATTTGTTTTATCGAAAGGGGTTATCCAAGTGATTCTCATTTGTTCTCATTTGCTTTGCATGTTGCCTCAATCATCAATCTACGAGAAGAATGATGTGTTCCCTACCCAATACCCAGTATACAAGTGATATGTACAATACTCGTACTACATATATAAATAATACTATATGCAATATGTGCTATACTGTATTGTATGAAAGAGATTTATGGAATTATGACTTTTATTGTTATTTATTTGTTATTGAGATATTACGAGAGAGATATGAATGAAAGACAACAAAATAATGTTTATATGTACAAAATAAATACAATAATAAGGTCTCACCAAAATTTCACTCAGAGTTCACAAAAGTTGTTGGTCTATTAAATTTTATTTTTCATATTTGCCCGCATACCAGAAATATTTGTACAAATATAATCATATCTCAAGAAGCTAATCATATCATGATTCAGAATTCGCATTCTTCAAATTAAACCAGCTTATGCCATATGGTTTTTTTTACATAATGATTGGATAACCTTTGTTAAAATGAATGATCTCTGTATAGCATTCAAAATTATGGACATTGTGCTATGATTCTTTAGGATCCTTTGTGTTTCCTTACAAATAATTAAGTTGGAAAAGCATAGAAAGCGGAAGCTGGATTTAAAAAGGATAAATCAATAGTTTTGGTTGAGAGAGGTAAACATAATAACAAAAGTTTATAGAACAAAATTATGATATTCTGTTTTGCCACTCAATTGACAAAGTTAAAACATAATAACATGTAGTTTAAGCCATGACAGTCAATGTTCACAATAGTTTCTTATTACAATGAGTAATGAATATTATTTGATGAAAAATGTAAATATCTTTCACACGAGTTTGAACACGAAATATCACTTGAATATGATATTTATAAAGCATACATCTTACAGCCCCCATTAGGCAATGGTCTTGGGTGAAATATTTTTGTATTTATTAAGTTACTCAAAAAACCAGGGTTCCGAGATTTGTTCGTGCTTCGTGTTTTTCGAAAAAGGCATATACCTACTCTACACCAGTAAACACATGAACAACATTTTCTCATTTGACAACCATGCCATGTGTCACTTTCACACTTTGATTTGGTTTTTCCTATTTTTCGGCTGTTCCTTTCGGGTTTTCCGAATTATCTTTTCTTTAGCCACCGCAGGCAAACACAACAAAACAAAAAATAAGCCAAATCGGTAGAGCCGTTTCCAAAATATAATTGACTAGCGAACCCGGCTTGCTACGCTTCGCCACCATGCGATGTTAGTGCGTGATGCTGTCTCTTTTTAATTGTAGTACATTGCGCATTGAAAAATCAGACGAATAAAATATTAATATTGACATAATTGTCGGATATATTTGTCACAGACGACTTGATTTTAAAATATGTCTCTTAGCTTTACATGCCACCAATTTCTCGACAAAAGCGAGTCCAATCCGAAAAATAAGTATGCCACTCGATTCCTTAGTGCAATTGTAGGATTTAAAAAAAAAATTTATAACTGGTTCTGTATAGTTTGCGGGAAAGCGTTACATACAAAGCCCATATAATCAACTTTATATAATGGTATAAATATAGATATATTTAAGTTTAATATTTACAAGAATTGCTCGTTTAAATAAATATATAAGATGAAACTACTTCATAGAATGGCTTAAAATTGTAATTAACGCAATATATTCGTTCGGATTAATAATTGATAAAGCTACCATATAATCAGCACTTCAAACAATTTAGCTTATGGTAAAAATCTTTATTTTCTTTGTTGGTATGTGAAATGTATGCCAGTTTCTTGTCTTTTTGATTATTCACAATCTATACTTAGTCACGAAATAAGTAAATTATCTTTAAATGAATTTAAAAATTCAACCCAAATAATAAAAGTTCAAGCTTAAGGTTGTTCCATTATGCTGTTCTAGACTTCAAATGCAGTTATCAATTCTTATAAATTTATTTTAAAAAACATTTAATAATAATTGTACTTAATTTAGGATTGAGAACAATTTGTTTTATATACTAAAGAATATTTTATTTATTTAACAAGATTCAATATAATATTATAAATCTAAAATTAATACTAATTTAGACGAGTAAACTAGCTGCTAGGGCCTTCGATTCGCAAAAGAATATTTTATTCTAAACATTTTCTTAATAAAAATCAATCTCTAAGAAGACTATATATAACAAAGTATACCATTTCAATGGTAAATATGTCAACATTTGAAGCCAATAAAGAGTATTTGCGGCAAGTGCTGATTTTGTTGTTCAATCAAAAGAAAAAACATCGGAAAATCATCGAATCTTGTGGAAATGTACGGCAATGTTGGTCCAATCGTCAATACTTGTGAATGAAGTATTACTGGATGCAGCAGACGATACACAGACACACAAAAAATATGGCAGACCAATTGAATGTCATGCAGAAAGCCTTTTCCGATTGCCTGAGAGCCATGGCAAAGATACAAAATAGGTTCCACACGAATTTTATCATTTTGCAGCACTCGTGCATATTTGGCCAATCTGGTCAAAGACACCATTTCCGCCGTATTCACCAGACTTGGCTCCTTCAGATTATCATTTGCTTTCATCGATCGGACACGTACTGGCTAAGCAGCATTTCACAACATTTGATGAAGTGGAAGAATGGCTTGGTGAATAGACTTCTATGAAGGATGAAACTTTCTTTTAGTATGGCATCCATAAGTTACCTGAAAGTTGTACAAAATGTGTAGAAAGCGAGGGCCAATACTTTGAATAAAAAATCATTTGCCATTATTCCTAAAATATTGTGTATTTTTAATTAAAAAAAAAACGACATTTTAAACTTCTACACATGGTAAATATAAACTGTTAGTATTGTGGATGATTGCTTATAGATCCAAGATTATACAATACAAAATTTAATTTCTTGAAGGCCTATTGCGACAAACAAATCACAGTTTCTCTGAAATTCTGATATTCATTAGGAATTCCAATATCCTCTGCGGAGACAATCCTGCAATTTCAACTGGTTCCAAGTAATGATTTCGAAGGTGACGAAGTCTGGTCCATAGTGCTCTGCTGACTCCTCTTCTTCATTACATAGTCTACACAAATCGCTGCGACTGATCCGCATGTTATGTAGGTGTTTCATTACTATGCAATGTCCTGTCCTGAAACCTGAGACTATCCGAATACCTGTCCGTGTCAGTCCCAGTAATCCCTGTGTTCTTTTGCGAGATCTAGTTAGCATGAAGATTTAAGTCACTCTAGTATTCCTCGTATCTACCTATTGGCGATATGATTTGTCATCCAGCCATTGTTGGAGTTTGGGTTTCGTCGAACTCCAAGGTAGTCCGCAGAATGGCTCTGGTCCAATGAGGATGTTAGCAGAACCTTTTCTGGCGAGTTCATCTGATTCTTCAATTCCAAGATATCCACTATGACCAGGCACCAAGAAAGCAATCTCGAACCAATTCCGAGTTGAACTGAATGCTTGTTAGCAGTAGCACACTTTAATTCTTCCCTGAGGCATATTTCTATTGCATGGATTTCTGCTTGGAACACTGAGTTCACTTGGTCCATGTAGGCTATAGTTTTTTTGTATTTCGAGCTGAATGCCATCGTAACCAGTGCTCGCCCCTTAATTTAATTTTTGTAAATTTGTTTGACTTTAATAATACATAAAAAATCCTTGTATTTAACAGGGATAGATTAACTGTTAGAACATAGCACTAGAGTTTTTTTTTGAAAATGCCTTTATTATGAATTTATTTGACACTTGATCTTTACACATTCCAAACTATTAATTACATGCAACACTAAGTACCCAGAGAAGCATACAGTTGAAGGTGAACTTCGTTTGAAAGATTTAGTACCAAAACAAGCACAAAAAATATAAATGCTTAGAAATGTTTGTTTGTTCCATATTCTTTATCAATTATTGAAAGAAATCTAAGGAATTATAAGGTTGTCCCTTGATGATCCATGTAATATTAATATTTTATATCGATACTTAATCTACTTCACTTATTTAGATTGAATTTCATAAATGGTTTCATATCCAAAACTAAGCAAATACTTGTGTCTAAACAAATGTCTGTTGTTATCTGATAGGAGTAGTATAACTGCAAATACGGAAGCCTTATGCCCTAGAAACCACAGTGATGTTTCCCCATAGTGAAAACTGATCATATATGAGTACATAGAAACGTGCTGAAACCGCAGCCGCAAACAAGAAGCTTTGAACTTGACTTGATTAGTCACTCATGCCGCTTATTTCGTTTCGCTCATTTGTTTACATAACATTGTCGTCGCGCAGATATGTAGATGACACAAGCCCATGATGATGATGAATAGTTTCCCACACAATGAAAATTGAGAATAACAAGAACAAAAATTCAATTCATTGACGCGATTGCCCGCGGGGCATGTTAGAGGCTCATTTAATTAATTAAAAACATGACATTCTCATCATTCCAGATCTTTTATACACTACGACGAAAGTCCAGAGCAACAACGCAGTGAGAACAACGTTTTTGGTACCGACAACGACCAACAACAGAAACCATACGACGAAATGGAACTCGCTCACAGTTTGACATTGAATGAAGATGCTCTGAAGCAATTGCCGGAAACGAAACGTTCCGTTTTTGAATTGGAATGGTTACGTTATCTGGAGAAAACATTACCAAATGCTTCCAAACAGGATGTGAAGAGCATACAAAAGAAGCTGGTGCAACAGCTGTCTGAGCGTATTCAAGGCGCACCAGGTCCTCCAACACGTAAATTAATTGCAAGTTGTTTGGCGACCCTCTTCTCTGTGGGTGACACATTCATGTTGTTCGATACCGTGAACGCCTGCAATGACATACTTAAGAACAAGGATGATTCGCCAAGTTATTTGCCCACAAAACTGTAAGTTTATTTTTCATTCGTATGTATCCTTTCATTGGTTTTTAATTAAAATCTTCATTATTTAATAGTGCTGCGATTTGTGTGCTTGGTTCCATGTACGAGAAACTCGGTCGTATGATGGGCCGCACCTATGAAGAAACCGTACAGATACTCACTCGTACATTGCGTAATGCTGAGTCACAGGCGCGCATTGAAATTATGAATACTCTGGAGAAGGTGTGTGCTGGCATGGGCACTGCCATTTCAAATGTGCACAAGGATATATACAAAGTGGCTAAGCATTGTCTCTCGGATCGTGTTATGGCTGTGCGTGTAGCGGCCTCTCGTTGCATACTCAAGATGATCTACAGTGCTCCATTTTTGTATCAAACTGAATTGGAGAGTCTTGGCACGCTCTGTTTCCGCGCCTTCGATGGAAGTAATTATGAAGTGCGCTGTGCTGTGGCTCAATTGTTGGGCACTTTGCTCGCTCACACGCAACAAATGGCAGAAGCTGGTAAAGGTAAATCCGCACAGGCTCAACAAGCGGCTTTGCAAGCTAAAAATGCCAATCAACGTACAGTCTCGTTGGATGAAGCACTCGGTATACTCATGTCTGGTTTCCTGCGTGGTGGTGCATCCTTTTTAAAGGGCACCGGAGAAATGATTAAAGGTAGTTCTGGGGTTAATCGCGAGGTACGTGTGGGAGTAACCCATGCCTATGTCATATTTGTGCAATTTATGGGCAGCGTATGGCTGGAACGTAATTTGTCCATATTCCTAACGCATGTGCTGGATTTGGTAGCGAATCCAAAGGCTGCGTGTTCACATGTGGATGCTGTGTACTCGCGTAAGTGCATTAACTTCATCCTCCGCTCAACCATGGGCAAAATGTTGGGTGAGAAGGCACAGAGCGCCGCCTGCAAAGATCTCGTTCACATCATAGCGAAGCAAATGAACTCCATTGATTTCAATCCGGAGAATGCAAAGGACTCCAATCAGGAGACACTGTTCAGTCAACATTTGTTAGTTTGTGCATTGCAGGAGTTAAGCTCTTTGGTCATTGGCCTAGGCACGACTGCCCAAAATTTATTAACAGATCAATCATTAAATGCCATCGATGCTACATGCGCCGTTCTTGTGCACCCTTGTGCAGCAGCACGTCTTGCGGCTGCTTGGTGCTTGCGTTGTTATTGCATTGCGGTACCAAGTCAAATAACGCCACTGATTGATCGTTTTATAGAAGCCATTGAACAGATGCGGTCCTCGCCAGAGGCTATTGCTGGCTATAGTTCCGCGCTAGCGGCCATTTTGGGTAGCGTGCGTTACTCACCGCTCGGTATACCCCATACCAAGGGTAAAGTGGTGTTCAATTGTGCCGAAGAGCTGCTACGCTCGGCGTCCCAAAATAGCCGCATGTCGTTGAATCGCACACAAGCAGGTTGGCTGCTAATTGGAGCCATCATGACTCTAGGTTCGTCTGTGGTGAAGGGTCTCTTGCCACGCATGTTGTTGCTTTGGCGTAATTCATTCCCACGTTCAAATAAAGAGCTCGAATCGGAAAAAGCACGTGGTGATGCATTCACCTGGCAAGTAACACTAGAAGGACGCGCTGGCGCTTTGTCCGTAATGCATAGTTTCCTATTAAATTGTCCCGATTTGGTAACAGAGGATATAACGCGGCGTCTACTGACACCCATCGAAAGTGCTCTAGCTATGTTGGTCAAGTAAGTTATATGCTTCAAAGTACTCTGATAATCTCATATGAATATTGTTTCTTTGCTTCTTGTAGTTTGGCTGCAGTGCTTAAGAGTTATGGTACCCAACTAAAGGCCCCAGCTGCTATGGTTCGTTTACGTTTATTTGAAACTTTAACTTTGTTGCCGCCTACATCTCTGGAAGCTTCCTATACGCATCTCCTACGCATGCTAGTGTCTGAGTTTACTCTTTCGGACAATGCTGCCAATACAACAAATTCTTTATTGCGTACGCTTTGTCATGGTGATGATTCAATAATTTTGGGCACTTGGCTGCAAGAAACCAATCATCGCACTATTGAAGATCAGGTGATTATTATCTATAGATCATAACTTGTACTTACATATGTATGTCTTGGGCTGGTATACTCACATCTATCCTATTGTGTGTCATTCATTTTCTCATTATTATTAAGTATTAATAAAACATATGTAAAATTGTGCTAACCATCTCCACCTCCTTTCCTTCTAAATGTGTAAATTTCTTTGCTAATAATGTATGTGTATTCTTATACAATCTGTGGCAACAAGATGGAACCAAATCGCAAGGCCGATGGCGAGCATGTAAGTGTGTGTTGAGTTGTTATGTCTGCGTTTTGATGACAAACTTTTAACTTGAGTTTATCATTATGTATATTATTTTTTACCTAATGATGAGTGTATAAGCTTCATTTGTTGTTGGTTTCCTTTGTTTGATTTTATGGATTTTTTCCTTTGTTTTGTTGTTTGAAATCGAACATAAATCGATCAAATTATTACCATAATTGTTCGTTTGCATTTTGGCTCCTTTTTTTATTAAGTTTTTCTTGTCCTTAAAATAAAAATTATATTTCTTAACTAATAGGGATTTTCTTTTTCTAAAACAATAGCTTCAACCGAATAGCGCTGCCGGTTCCGGTGCACTTGAACATGATGCTTGCTCCCTTTATCGTCCTTGTACCACTGGAGCTACTTATAATAATAATAACAACAACAATGGCAGTACAACGGTTAATATACAAGTCTATAATAAGACACAACAATGTCCTGGTCCATTGCCTTTGGGAGTGGCTGTCATTGATCAATCTGTTTTACTATATGGGCTGATATTCCCGAAGGTCGCTAATAAGCATCGCCTACAAATGCTAGAACACTTCGGTGAATGCATTAAGCAAGCGAAGAGCAGTCGCCAAGAAGCCATACAAATGAATATTTTCACAGCACTACTGAGTGGTTTAAAGAGTCTGACCGATTCCAAGACTAGTATTGGCCAAGAAGATGTTAAGAAGAGTGCAACTAATTTAATTGTTGGGTCATTGACCAGCGCTAATTCGACTATACGCTGTGCTGCAGGAGAGGCACTTGGACGTTTGGCTCAAGTAGTTGGTGATTCTCATTTCACAGCTGAGCTGGCACAGAATTCATTTGATAAATTGAAATCAGCGCGAGATGTTGTAACACGGACAGGACACTCGCTTGCTCTGGGCTGTTTGCATCGTTATGTTGGCGGCATGGGCTCATCGCAGCACTTGAATACAAGCGTATCGATATTGTTGGCTCTGGCTCAAGATACTTCTTCGCCAGTGGTACAAGTTTGGTCACTCTACGCTTTGGCTTTAATTGCTGACTCCGGTGGTCCAATGTTCCGCGGTTATGTGGAAGCAACACTGACACTGTCATTAAAGTTGCTACTTACAGTGCCACATGCGAATGTCGATGTACATCAGTGTGTTGGGCGCGTTGTAAATGCTTTGATTACCACAGTTGGACCGGAATTGCAAGGCAATGCCAACGCTGTGTGTTCTATGCGTTCGTCATTCTTGTGTGCAGCATCAATGATGCAATCTCATGCTGATCCACTGGTACAAGCAGAAGCAATTGGTTGCCTTCAACAATTGCATCTCTTTGCTTCGAAATATGTTAATCTATCGACTCTAGTGCCCACTCTGGTGAAGATGCTGTCAAGTAACTATTTCATTTTACGCAAAGCTTCAGTGGCATGTCTTCGGCAAATGGCACATCGGGAAGCCAAAGAAGTTTGTGAATTAGCTTTGTCGATTACACCGGAACAATGCCCGGATTTGACTATTACTGATTATGGCTTACCTGGCGTGCTCTTCTCAATGTTGGATACGGAAACGGATGCCGAAATGTTGAAAAATCTCCACGATACTTTAACATCGATGTTGCAAATGTTGGCAGCAGATAATCTGAGTTCGTGGCTAAGTCTTTGCAAAAATGTGCTCACAGTAGCCGTGGAAAACACTTCACTGCAAGATGAGACTTCAAAATATGATTCATCTGCAAGTAAATCGAATGCCGACAATGCAAAAGATGCTGAAGAGAGTGATGATGAAGACGATGATGCTGATGATGTTACAGAATATCGGGCAGAGGAGAACACTTCCACACATCCTGCAGTGCAGCCACGTTGGCCAACTCGGGTATTTGCTGCACAGTGTGTTCGACGAATTATTGCAACTTGTGAGGCAGCGAATCCAACACATTTCGATTTGGTTCAAGCCAAAGAAATGCAAATGATTAAGTCACGTGGTGATTACCTAATTTTACATCTTTCGGAATTGATACGCATGTCCTTCATGGCAGCCACATCAGACTCTGATCAATTACGATTGGAAGGCTTACGAACTCTGCAGGAAATAATTGATCGTTTTGCAAATGTTCCAGAACCAGAATTCCCTGGACATTTGTTGCTTGAACAGTTCCAGGCGCAGGTGAGTGAAAACTATTTAGCAATCACATGTGTGTGTTACTCATTGACTTTATATCTTAAAGGTTGGTGCCGCTTTGCGTCCTGCCTTTACGCCAGATACGCCTTCCCATGTAACGGCAGCAGCTTGTGAAGTCTGCTCAGCCTGGATTGGTTCAGGCGTAGCACGCGATCTCAATGATTTGCGTCGTGTGCATCAGCTTTTGGTGTCTTCCTTGAATAAACTGTACACAAAAACCAATAGCACACAACTCTATAATGAGTCAATGGCCACGCTGGAAAAGCTTAGCATACTGAAAGCGTGGGCTGAAGTCTACATTGTTGCCATGCTGGGCAATGGCAAAGCCCCTGCTTCGCTGTTGCAACAAAAACTGAAGGCTGTCAACACAATAAATCCACTTGTTAGTGGCTTAGAATTGGATGATGGTGATGGTGGCATAGAATATGGTGATTTCGAGAATCGTGGCGAAAGTTTGTTGAATCTGGTCAAACCAGAACTGGAGAATCTTTCAACCAATTGGTTGGCTGCAATGAAAGATCATGCCATGCTATTATTACCCGCAGAATTCCAAAGTCAATTGCCTCATGATGGTGGCGCATTCTATACTACAGACACAATAAACTCATCAAAACCGCACTACATGACATCATGGCCACCAATTTTATATGCAGCTTCCCTTTGGCTTCGTGACGAAGGCTTTGCACGGCATATGCAAACCAATTCAGTGCAAGGATTGTCCACAGATTCTGAGCCCACAACAGCAAAACAAGCTGCTCAAGAGGCAAATAACAATATTACGCACGGTTCACTCTCAGCCGATCGTTTCCATATGATTTTCGGTATATGCATGGAAGCCCTTTGCAGCATTCGCACATCAGATAAACCAAAGAACATTATTAGTTGTCTTCGTTCACTGCATACAATATTCGATTCGGAATGGGCTCGCCAGCAATTGGTCAAGGACAAGGCTTTAACCATAGAGCTATGCAATGTATTGCATCGTCAGATACTTACACGTGATGAGTTGCTTGTGCAGTTGCTGTGTGTTGAGATACTCAAGCAAACAATCCAAGCGGCAAGAGAAGATTTGCAATATCGACGCGAAACTCAATCATCACAGTATCAAAAAGGAGAATCAGCTGGAGCGGCGGCAGAAAATGATAATGCAAATGATGATGCTGCAAATGATAGTGTTGATAATCTGGGAGAAGGAGGCTCATCTGGGGAAATTCCACCAGGCTCTTCGCATGTCTATGCAGTGCTTGAAGTATGTCTTTGTGTATTCGTAAGACAAATACCAACAATGAATCCTAGCGGCAGTAAGCACACCGGTCTCGGGGTACACTTTCAGCAGGAATATGCATTCAAGCATAATCCTTCCTCCTTCTTTTCCATTCTGGGTGATGATAATGGCATGTTGGTAGCCAGTGGCTTACAATGTGTTGAAGAACTCGCTGAACTTTGTTCACCTCGAGGTGCACTCACTATTTTGCCAACCATTCTGTATATGACCACATCCATTATTAAAGAAATTGCAAATAAATCAGCAATTGATACCACAATTCTGGCCAACACCACAGCTGTACAGGCGGCCTTACATTGCCTCAAGTCTGTGTGCATACACAAATGGTCAAAGAACGAAACAATTATCAGCGATTGGCAAACCTTACTACAAAGTGCTCTGGCAACAATAATCGATCTGACAAAGACCGCCGGTGAAGATGATGAACGTAAAGTAGATGAAGTAACTATGTTACTTGCCATCTCGGTCTTCATTTTACATACACCTTCAGCAGTTGTGGCAACACCTTCCCTACAATATCCTTGCATTAATCATTTTCGGCAATGCATACAATCCGAACATCTATCGGTTAAGCTGAAGTGCATTGAAACCACACGTTCGATCTTTACCATGGCCGATTTAAAAACAGCAACACCATATATACACTCTTTAGCGCCTCGAATCATAGAAGGTTTGTACGCGGAACGTGCAAAGCAACCAACCTCCGAATTAGAACTTCAAGTCATACTTGAGAGTATTGTGACCGTAGAGAATCTTATTGAATTGGCAGAGCCACAAAATCGTAAGTATTTCATCATAATTACTTATACTTACATATATTATATACATAGTTAAATAATAGTTGATTTCTTTTCAATTATTCTTCTTCTTCATTTGGACGATTTGTAGATCTTCCAAATGTAAGAATAAGTGTGAAGTGTCGGAATATCGTGTATTATTCCGTTCTATGCTTGTCTCTAGAATTGTTTCGTTTTATTCTCATTATCTTATCTCTCTGTCTACAGTTCTCCCCTCCACTACCTAAAAACCACCATAACCCCCCTTAAATTTTACCTCAGAGAAGAAAGTATATGTGCAATGATTAAATTTTAAATACTATAAATAGTAATTTAATATATTATCGGAAATGTTATTTCATATATGAAAAATAATTCAAGAAAAAAGATTTCATAGGCCATTTGTATATGTGGTAAACATTTTTTTTTGTATATCCCCTTATAACAAATTATGTGTAAAGAAGATTTTAATTGAAATATGGCTTTCCCTGCCATAATATCGTCATTAAGTCTCCTTGGCATGGAATTTAACAGTGCTTCTAACATAGAATGGCTTATTGCTTTTGGTCTTTTCAACGACCAGGGCGTTTTTGAGCTGTTTAATGGTCTTCAATTGTCGGCCACTTTTAAAAACCTGTGATGAAAGAATTCTTCACACCTCCGTTATATGTCTTGAGTCAGAAATGAATACCGCTTACTACAAAACAGGTATGGTTGGTTGGTTTCCGTGGCTGGCTCGTATAGTCCACTACGAGCCACAATTAGCACTAGAGTGCCGTTTTGATACCACTTCCTCGCCGAACGCAATCAGTATTACTAAATCCAACCTGTCGAATTTAGGTATTTGAGTAAATCACCCGGGCATGTGACTGAACAGTCCGAGAGATTGTCGATGAAGTATTTGCCTAAAAACTTATTTCTAGTCTTTGCCAAGGCTGGACATTGACATGGAAAGTGGGTGAGTGACTCCTCTTCGTTTCCGCAGCTCCTACAATGGCTTCTAAACGGAATACCCAGTCTCTCCGCGTGAATCCCTACACACCAGTGACCGGTAAAAACCGCTGTGAGCCTTGCGGTATCCGAGCGTCTTCTGTTAATAAGTCTAAAAGACCTATTTTCGTTACAAAACAGGTATATTTCTAGACAAAATTTCTTTGTTATTCCTGCTGTGTGAATAGGGTTATTATCTTGTTCAAATATCCATTGTAGTACCCCCTGAAAAAATGTCAGTAAATTCATTTAATGTTCAACAATTCCACTGAGAATTCTGAGTATTGATTTTGGTCGGGCTAAAGCAGAGTGCAGTTTTTCCCGTATACGGTATACCCAAAAGCAGCGCAATTCACATTGGTTTCGCACAACTGCAGCATCGCGGCAGGTTTGTTTATCCCTTGACCGATTGATGTCAGGTGATTCCACGACGTAGACCCTTTGCTGTTACAACAACACTATAGTGTGGTCTGTCATGGTTCGCCTAAATCGTGCCAATACTTTTGGTAGCCATATGGGTGTCTAAAATAAACTTATTTTTTGCCAGAGTAAACTATTTTCCGAAATTGATATGTTTTGGCACGAAAACATTGCTTGAGAGACCCAGGATATATTGTCGTGTGTGCCCTAAATCGCAGCAATTCATGTAGTCGTCAAAAATAAACTTATTTTTTGTTCGAAAAAACAATTTTATGATACTCATTTGTCTTAAATATAAAAGTCTCTGTAAATGCCAAATATGGTGCGGTTCAAAACCATTGGTTAAAGACCCAGGAAGTATGGCACACATATTTTATTTGGTGAACTCGTCTTCTAGTTAGGAAGGGTCATTTTTTTGAGGATTAAAATTAAAATACAGATAAAACACAGATTGATGGTGTTAATTGCCATGTATTATTTGAATATACATGGCAACCTCGGCTGACTCGGAAGAAGTCCAAATTACGATCCCGAATTTCACAAGAACATTTTGTTCTGCTTAATTAAAACTGAAATAAGTTTATTTCATTGCAATTGCATTCATGTTCTTTCGAACAGCTACGTGCCTAATTTCCTGTTTGTAATGCTTGTCATTATTTGTGGTTCTATCGCTACGCTTGATCTCTCCATACTTGTTAGAGTTTTCATTGTGTTTCTATGGTGATTGACTTCTATCACACTGATTCTTCCTGTGATAAAGATTTACCCCCTAATCACCGTTTGCACATATACTTTATGCCTAAAGAAATCTTCAATGTATTTAACAATTTATGGCAATAACACTTAGGACTAATACGACTACAATGAGAGAAGACAGTGGTAAAAAAGCACATGTACTTGCTTCTCTGAAGTATTATATATCTCTAGTTAAACTACCACTTTCACCCCAGAAATTAATATATGTAACTCAAAATCCCATTTTTATTTTCTTTATTAGCAAAATAAGAGATGAATAATTTTAGTTTAGTTTCTTTTTTTTATCAACAGATTACAGAAAACAAACCTTTTAATGCATATTTCTCATTATATTTTTCTCTCCTTTTTTTAAAAAAAAAAAAAAAACGTAAACAATTTTCATTAAACTAAACTAAACAATTAAAACACACAACAACAATATAATAATAATAATAAATGTTTATGTTTAATTAATGTTAAAACATATAAACTTTAACACATGAAAATTATTAACAAAAATCCGAAAAACAAAAATCAAATAAAAATAAAAATCGCTTAGGAAACTTGCTACAAGGTAAATAGTCATTTAAAAAGAAAGAACTCTCTCTCTCTCTCTCTCTCTCACTACTTCTCAATGTTGTTTGTTTATAATGCACCTGGAAATGTTTGTTGCAATCATAATACAATATATTTACTATCAAGAAATATACCTATATGTTGCAAATACTATATAATAAGTATTTTAAATAGAATTAGTTGCTGTAAAAATTGATATGCTTCTTTTAGTTCTAGAAATCACAATCAAGTTCTTCAACAACGCCTAAAATTACAATAAGTACATACATATTTATATCCAATCTAAACTAATTTCTAATCTTAATTTTTTGAGGGATTCTTTAATTAGGATAATTAGGAACATTTATTGGATTGACACATAGGTAATGTCTGTTTTTTGTTATGATAAATTTATTGTGAGTAATTATTGAAATGTGTCAAGTAAATGTCCAATCCTGGACGCTTTTTATTATAGCTAATAACTTAATATACGATTTATAGAAATTCGAACCAAATTCGCACCATGGGAAACTCAAAAAAAGAAATGAATGTAAGAAAACCCTATCAAATCGACGAAAGTCCAGAAACAGAAGGTGATGGTGTCAATGTGGTGAGATTGGATGGAAGCTGTCTTCTCCGAGCTAATTTCATGGAACAAAATGATTAATTAAGATGTCTATTGTGATGCATAGCTACTGAAATTAAGTGATGCTATCGAACTACGGTTTGAAATCTAATACATCATTGATTATTACTCATTACGTATATTAAATAACCACTCCTAAAAATCACCTATAAAAAGCGACATTACTTATGTGCTAAATTGGCTTTTGTCGATTTCATAGCGTTTCCTTACATTCATTTCTTTCACAAAGATTTTTTTTTTTTTTTGATTTTTCCATTATCTGAAATTGGTTCATATTTCTATAAACCGAAATGAAATAATAGCTATACAATGGGTCCAAGATTGGAGATTTACTTGAAACATTTTAATAATTTAAACAGTTTGATGGAAACAATATAGAAATATATTACACTCAAGAGATATAAACCTAATAGGCAATAAAATGCAGTCTTTGTCTCGACTATGTAGTGACGAACACGTAGGCATCGGCTACATACTAATCCAAACCTGGGAGGCGCTTAGAACCAGTTAATTCCTGGCTATTATTTAGGTCTTCTTTAAATCCTAAAATAATCTAAATCCAATTTTTTTCTAATTTTTAAGGAATTCACATTTCAAGAAAATCAATTTTCAATTTTGTTCGAAAGCGATAGAGCAAACCCCAAAAAAAAAACAATATACAATTATAATATTCTGGAGATACGCCCAGAATATGGTAGTGTTCAAAAGATTCTAATTGCCTAACCAGTTATGGAACCCTCTTCGCCAATAATCTGCCATGATCAACCTCTCTGATGCTTGGAACCAGTTTAATTCATGGCTAATCATCCAACTATGGCTTTAGATATGTCTGTCTGTCTGCCTTTGTGTATACATGGTATATGGAAACCAGTCCTTCAGTTTTTAAGATTTTAATCTACATTTTTATCACAGTCTATACTTCATTTCATACTGGGGATTGTTTATGTGGTCTGATCATAATTTAATAAAGAAACCATCAAATGCAAACAATTTTCACTTATGTTTTGAGATAGACAACTTAAATTTTGTATGATAATAGGTTATAATAATCTCCTCATTTAGACTTTAGTTTAATATAAGTACTTACATTTTTTAACTTAGAATCTCACAAACGTCAAATGCAGTTTAAAATAAGTTGATATATGTCCTGAGAAGTTGCAAATATACCATATTATAATACAAACCAGATAGACGGTTATCGTTGGCTATGCCAAAGTTGTAATACTCTTCACGCTCCAGTGAATGAGCATACAGAAATATTATATTATTGATTTGACTTACGTTTAGGGTAGAGTCAGTATTCATACTATGTAGTTTCAATATACCAATAGACATATGTAGATGGCGGTAAATATGTGGCAACACGTCATGAGAGAACATGATCATGCGTACATTTGACTTATACTTAGTACTGTCTCTACGTACTGCAATTCCGGGAGCTATACGATCCAGTAATATTAGTATCTTGAAATTTACATGGTTGGGGAATATTTCAATTCGTTAAGACAAAAAATATAAAAGTTTTTCTAATAAAATCATTAATTTAAATTTGGGTTTATATGAGAGGTACCCCTCCTAGTGGTCCGATTCGGTTGATTCCGGCAAATATGCAGCGTCTGGTAAAAGGAAAGCTACGAGCATCTCTCTAGCTGAAAACACTTTATGAAGTCCCCGACTTCTTGACAAACTTATAATAATATTCACTGCGTGAAAAGTATAACAATAGAGAAACATGTAAGTGAGGCATGCATTTTTTAGTACCATATAACCGAAATTAGTTTTATTGGTAAGAATTTATTTAGATTACATTAGATGATTCTGATCAAGGTCTTATATAGAATTAAGTGCATCATATTTGATTTCTAGAACAATTCTGCTGTATATAATTTTATGTGTTTTGTGTGCGTGTGTGTATAGTATTTATAAGAAGATATTTGCATGGCTCGTTTTTTGATTGACTACTTCAAAATAATCTGCAAAAAAACCAAAAATAAAGCACATCAAATTCAACTTGTGTTATTTGTCTGAAGCATCCTTTTTAGTGTTTAATTGTTCCTTAAATTACTATTGATCATTTCAAAATTAAACTATTTATTGTTTTCTTTTCCAACATCAACATTTAGATATCCAAATGCTAACGCTGCTTGTACCAGTGCTTATAAGTTATTTAGCGGAGCCAACAAAACTACGCACCTTACCGAAATATCAACGTCAATTGCATGAGCAATCGTTGCAGTGGCTTATGAAAATTGGACCAAAGTATCCGCAGGAGTTTAAGGCACTTATGGGACAAACATTGGAATTACGTCAGAAACTAGAGGCTGCTATACGCAATCAACAACAGTCAATTAATATTGCAAATAAGGCAAGCGAAGCACAACGCAATAGCATGTTGGCCAAACAACAAAAGCCAACAATCAAACTGAAAACTGATTTTAGTAATTTTCACTAAAATGCAAAAAAAAAAAGGAAATCTTCACCTTTCCCTCCTTTTCCCGCTCGAGTCCAGAATAACGAACAAAATGAAGAAATTGAAGAAGAAATTCGAAGCGATTTTGTGTGATTTATATGAGAAATTTTTGTAATTGTTTATTATTTTTATTATTTATAAAATATTTTTTGACGCATAAAATACAAAAAAAAGCTGCGCCGCTTATAAAACTAAACAGAACCGAACAGAGAACAACCCAAAAATTAAGTCGTCCTCGCGTGCATTTCTCTCTATCTCTATGTATCTTAGACGCTGCCGCGCTTTTATATATTTTCGGCTATGAAAAAAACACATTTGCATTTTTGGCATATTTTTTCAAATGGAAAATATTAAAAAGAAATAAACAAAAACAAAAAAACTATAAGCTATTTATATATAAATATACACATAATTAAAAATTATATAAATGTACCTCCTAAAAAATATTGTTAGATTAAAAATATAAACATACAAATATTGAAATATGATATTAAAAATGCATATTATATAAATATTTACAATTGTATTTAATATTATGGAGTTCTCGTGCAATAGATTGTTAAAAATTAGTCAGACTTTATGAAAATGTGAATTTTGTTTTGTTTTTTTAAACAATTTGTGGTAAATAATCCTTCTCTAGCACAAAGGATTATGTGCAATACTTAAAAACAAGGTTTTTTTTTTTTGTATATACAATTATATAGCTTAGTAAGGCGACTCTGCTGGTGTATTGATGTAAGGCTACAAAGATTCTTTATTTTGTATTGAAGTTTTTTTCTTTTTAGAAGCCTTTGGTTTGCTTAATGTGGCGGCAAGTTGCTCCTTAGCTATACGTTGAGCTTCAGCAGAATTTGGATCATATTTTAAAGACTTTAATTCCGCAGCTTGATTGTCATCCTCCATATGCAATTCTTCATTTTGTGTAGCACCATTAATAGTGGTAATTGTTGTAGTAGTTGTATTAGCATGATGCAAAGGCTCAAAGATTTTTACTTTGGTTAGTTCGAGTGCAGGATATTCACGTGGTGCTGTCGATACTCTAGGCAAAACTATTGAATTCATAGCATTTTGTAATCCTGGAATTTTGCTGGGTTCCAGACGACTGAGTAAAATTGTATTATAGAAAAGTGTACGTAAACGTTGACGAAATTTCAATAAAGCCACATTTTGTGGTTGTTTCCGCAATACCTCTGGGGTTGGGTTTGTTGACTTTTGTGCTGCTTGTATGCACAGAGTACGAAAACCCATTGCTGTACACCAATTCATTGGCAGTTTATATAAAGGTTGTAGACTGATTTCAGCCGGCAAACGTGCCAACATATCATCATAGATATAACGCAATGGTATAGGCAAAGTTCTGTCAAATTTGTAATTGGAATTGGTCATGCAATGCGTATGGCACATGGCGCCTGCCATAATTTTTAATCCATAATCATTTTGTGGCCATTCTGTAACAACATCTTTCCCCAGACGAAAGTTATATGAATATTTAAAGAAATTGTATAATTCAAGTTGCATTGGCCTTAGGCGCTGCAAGTAGTTGCGTTTGGGTCTTTTTGGAGGTGGTGGTTCTTCATCCTTAGGCTGTTCAGGTTCTGGCTGTATAATCGCACATAGTTTTTCCGTCCAATTTTCTGTATTTACATCACATTTTTGTACACGTGTGCGTCTACATGGCAAATCATTAATTGTTGCATTCGGATTCTTTTCAAAATATCGCTGAATCGTATAAAAACGAGTGCGACAACTTTGGCGCGTATGATTTGTGAGGTACTCAGCACATTGCGTCCACGATGAAACACCATTTGCGCTTACAAACTGTATTAGACGCTTGTCATCTTCCACAGACCATGAATCGGTTTTACCACGACTTAGAATCGTGGTCTGATAATGTGAGCGCAGTTGGGTCAACGAACGATTGGGAAATAATGTTTTTGGTATACAATGAAATCGTCCCTTGTATTCCTCGACAGCAGCAATCAAAAGTAAATCCTCTTCAGGTGTAAATTTTCCTAAATTATTATATAGATAAATAAGACTTTCATTTCCCATAAAGCATTTTAAAGGTTATTATCTCCTGACTTACCACGACTTATTTCGGGATTTAACTGGTAGAAATAACGTCCCACTACAGTTGACTTCTTTACATCAGGAAACTGTGCCATCACCGCCGTCCAGTTTATGACACTATTTATGGTATTCTTTTTGATGGCAGCAAGTAATTCATTATTATTCACGGTAGCTATAGAATTTTTATTCAAATATCTCAATTCAGTTTGGAATCGTATGAAGCATTGATATTCGGAGCGATTGTCCATAGCCGCAGCTATGCTCAACCAGTCCTGATAATTGTGCTTCGCAACTGCTTCCACAAGTTGATTATCTTCTGCTTCAGACCATTCTTCTCGGTTGATATTTGGTTGCAAATACTGTAGCCACATAGCTTCACAGGCGTATTTCGAATGACGGCTCTTCAAGTCAATGATCGAAATTTCATGAAAATCTATTTCAAAAGCATTTTCTGTATTTGTTTCATTCAGACGTGCCAGCAAATCTACTAATTTCTGCGAATGGACCGCAATGTTCATTTCTCGGGGCTTCACACAAGATTTCTTGCTTAGATTAAAGTGCTGAAGTAGCTATTAAGGAATTTCATAAATGATGATGATTATTAAGTACTACTCCAAATATGTACGTATAAGATGAAGCACTTACCTGTGCTTTAACAGCTTTGATAATAATGGTTTTATCACGCAACGTCCAAATATGACGCGCACGTAGATTGAAATCCATTGGAAACATTTCACCGGCATTGACTCGCTGGCAATAGTCTTCTGTATTGGGACCACAGCGTCCTCGCTTATCCTTAAAATACAAATTGCCCTTGTAATAAAAGGTGACGCCACGCAACCAAGCACCACGATGACTGATACCTCTACATGGTTTAGAACGGCTTACTAGCAACGCTTCATTTGCTGCGTATTTATCAATGACTGACTTCAACAGAATAAGCAATTGTTTTTTTATGCGCTGCACGTGTTTTTGCAGTTCCTGGTTAAGTTTTAAGGCATTTTCGTAACTACTTTCATTGTGTGCCGATATTATACTAGATGTTTCATCAAGAAGACTTTGTATAAAATCAGAAAACAAATCACATCCGTCCATGGTGACATTCTCAAAATGATTGCGATTTGTTGAATTGCACGAATATATATGAACGAAAACAAAGGCAAGAGGAACAAAACAAAACGTTTACAGATGATATTTACAAAAATCAGCTGTTCTTCATCCTCAAGACAGTTGGCAGCCCTAGAAAAATCATTCAAAGTAAACAATGAATCATATTGTATACATTAAGTAGTTCCTACACGATACTACTTGCAATTAATTATTTGTTTTTATTTTATACTGTTAATGTTTATTTTAAAATGGAAAATAAATAAAATGGTTTAAATTTTCTTAAGTTTAACAAATTTTAAGTTAAAAAAGGTTTAAATAAGTGCAATTTATATATTTTAGGTTTGTATTTTGCACATAAAAGAAAGTCATGTAGTGTAGACAAACTTTTGTTCAGCTTATGGTGACTTACGCATATGTTGAAGAAGAAGAACAAAAGCAAAGTAAAGCAACAGAAAAAGAAAGGAAAAGTGCGTACTAAAATACTAAGTGAATTAGATAGATTGAAGATTTTCTCCAAATTTGTGTTCCCCTCCCCCGAATAACATGGACGATGTGCCAGTTAAAATAGTTGAACGTTATAAACCACCACCGATAGTTTATCAATTGCCGCAAACAATTGCCAATAGATTGGCAACACAAGATCCAAATTACTACAACGAAAGTCCACAATTTAACTATGACTTCCAACTGGAGCGCAAAGTTCTCTCACAAGTGCAATGCTGGCGACAAATGCGTCAGCGAGAGAATGAAGCACGTCAAGAGCGTCAAGAACGACGTAAATTGGAGCGACAACGCGCAATTGAAGCGCAACAAAAAGAAATGCTCGGTGCGGTGCAGTATCCAAATACAGAGGATTTTTCCTCATCATCGTCATTGGGTAGCGATGATGAAGATGGAGAGGTTAAAGACAGCGGTGAAGGTGATCATGAACACAGCAACACACGAAATGATGATGATGATGAATCACGTGCCCCAACAACAAAATCTAAACTTGAAACATCTGAGATAGCAGCAGCAGCAGCAGCAGCGAATACAATAAACACGAAATCAACAGACGATGTAGTAGAAATAATCACAATGAAAAAGTCAATAAACTCGAATCAAACAACGAGTAATTTTCATAACATACTGCAGCCGACTGTATTGAGTAAACAAATTGTAGCTAATTTGAGTGCGACTGCGACTAAGAAAAATGTTTCATTGAATTATGCCGACTTTGAATATGATAATTCATCACCATTCGACAATATCGAACTGAACACTATCAATGATTTGGATATACTTGCGCAAGTCCTTCATAATACACAATTAGAGCAGATTGCAACTGCAAAAGCAGACCAAATTGAAAATCCAACACCACTGCCAGCAGCAGCAACAACAGAAATACAAAATTATGATGAGAAAGCAGTCGAGGAAGAGGTGTCGCCGCCGCCGCCGCCGCCTCAAGATCCAGTTGCAAATGCAGCTCATTTAGCGGTTCTGGCGGCAAATAAAGCAGATCTTGAAAAAATAGATTTTAATAGCTTAAACCAATGTGATGATGATGTTGTTGCTGCAAACATTCCAAACAACACAAGCAGCAACATCAGCAATAATACTAACAACTCAACTCAGCAGATAGAACAACAAACATTTAGCAATAGTTTAAATCAATACCACAATTACTCAACGGCAACGACGACGGCAACGTCAACGGCGGCTAGTCAACCTCAACCACAACCTTTCCAACAGTTACAGCACCATGCTTCCCAAACCATTCAAGCTTATCACATTCAACAAAGCAATACACCGCAAGTTGTCGTGCCTCATTTCCTGGCGGCACAATATTGTGACTATCAGCAGCAGCAGCAGCAGCAACAACATCAACAACATGGGAGCAATCAAAACTATTTGTTAACACCCTATTGCAATGGTCATTCTTCTTCACAACCAGAACATCATAACTATGTAACGTATCACGGCACACCAACTCACCAACAACAGCAACAAAATCAAACGTCCAATATTGAGTACATGTCTGCTCAAGGTATATTTGGTCCTGTGATGGCAGCGAATATGTTGGAATCAGCAGCGCTGAAGTCGAAAAGTGTTCCGGATATAATGCGTGAACTTAAATCAGAACTTTTCATCAACACAGATTTGAAACGATCCAGAAATCTCAGTCACAATGAGGATGATGAGCATCCACATAAAGAACTAACAATGACAGGTGAATAAATTTTAAAATACAATATATCTATATGTATATTGATATTCTAGGCTTCAAAATGAAATGACTTTTGTGTTTAAATTTAGCGCCTTCCTCCTTACCAAAGTCTGTTTATACAGAGCTAACTGTGCCGGCACGTAAGTTGGCCCAACGTATTAGTACCATGGGTTTTCCCCTGGAGCGTGTTGCAAAGGTTGTTAATATCTGTGGTATCGATGATAAAAAGGTATTGAACAACACATGAACTAATTAAATTATAGTATATTGTTAATTCCATTGCCATTCTTTGTCTTTCAGATTATCGAACATTTAATTCACCTTAGCGAACTTATGGATCTCGGCTTTGAAGAAGCGAAAATTTCTGCAGCGCTTTTAAAATTTGATAATAATAAGGATAAAGCATTAGACTATCTAATTTCCTAGTTCAATTTCCATACAAAAAGAAAGGTATTCTATTTATACACATATAAGTATAAATATAAATAAATATACAATATAAAGAAAATAATTATAGTTGCTTATATATATTTATAATAAAAGATGAAAAAAAACCGAAAAATGAACAGAAAACTATAAAAATGAAGTTCATATGTACTTTTAAATTAGTATTTTGCTTTGTCCACGTCCTTAGGTGTTGCTTAACATGAGAAGATTTATGGCATGTTCAATATTTCCATCGGAAAGCCTTAAAAAGTTGAGATTTTGAGCATGATTAGTAAAGCCCATTTGTGCCATGGTGCGTAACTGTTCGGCATAGTTATGTTGGCGATAATCTGCTGGTAATATATCATTTTGGTCTATGTCTAATGAAGCACCAGCAGCTACTGGGGTTGTACTTTCACTTGTATCCATACGTTCATCTGCTGAACTATTCAATGCTTCAAAAACGCGTGCTATTTGTTGGTTAAGTTCAGCTGATGTAATCGGAGTAGCTGATATAATCGGAGTATCTGATGGTGTATTCGATGAAGCCTCAGCAGGACTGTTTGAAGTATTAGTTGCTACAGTCCTACATAAATCATCGGTGCTTGTTGCTACCTCTGTATTGCGTTGTGCTATATTCGAAAGTGAATTTACTGAACCCACGCCAACTTGAGCCAAAGCTTCAGCTAATTGTTGACGACTAATAATGCGTATTTCATCACGTATATTTGTGCTTGAACTACTACGATTAGTTTCACTGCTACTGCTGCCACTTGCACCAATTGAATTCTCCTCTTCAGATGAAATTGTAGAATCAGAAGTTGCTTGTTCGGAAACTTGAAAGAAATATTATATATATAAAATATTTCTCAAAACTTAATTACAGATCGAAATACTCACAATTTGTTGCAGAACTATTTCTGGCCAGTTCCTTCCTTATGGTACTCACAATAAAAGGTGCCGCATCACATATAAGTGGATAATGTTCGGCTAATTTCTCTACAACCGGCTGTTCATGTAGCGTATTGAAAAGCACCGAATCACGTATTAAGGTCTGTGCACCCAAATTGCGTCGAAATTCCGGATATTCAGTGAGTACTTTTGACAATACATTCATACGCGATGATACACTGATCTGTGCATGCGCCGTTAGCGTAAAAAGCTCTTGTACGCGTTTCATATCTACTGTCTCAGGCGGCACATACGGCGTATATTTCTTTGTCTTGCGAAAACAATGAATTGTCACATCTGGTTTGATGATTGACGACAGCTGCTGAAGGTCATCACCAAGTGCGCGACCATTATAAAAGATTTCTACCAATAATAATAATTTGCAAATTCAATCACTTTATCATCAACTTTATTAAATAAATATACCTAAATCTTTGGCATCATACTTCAATTCCTTGGCAATTAGTTCCTTTAGATATTCAATATTTTTATCTAAATCAACATTAAACAATCGCAATATTTCTTTTGGTTTGTTTTGCAAATGAATACCAGCAAAAATCGTATGCATTTTGCGTCCGTTTCCTTATAATTGTTCCGTTTATTAGTCTTAATTCTTTAGTCTTTGCTAAACTTTGCAATAACAAAAGTCACTGCAGGGCTGCATTTAAATAATAGAGATAATAAAATATCGATAGCAAAAAAAAATCGATACTTTTTTTATATTGCCAAAAACATAAAATTTATTAAAGTAAATTAAAGTTTTATTGTCAACTTTTCCAAAAAAAATTAGAAGTGTTTTAGGCCGAACGTGTTTTGATTCAGTTTACAATTTACAATTACTTATATTTTGACTTTCTTTTCTGAATTTAATTTATAGATTTTGAACTTTCTCTTATATTAAAAGCTTCTGATATAGCATTTCCTTGAATAAATAATTTAAAATTCTGATTACATCCTCCAGGTTTATGACTCTTTGCTTGTATGGATTACAGATTGAACAGTTTATTGATTATTAAGTACATTGAATTCTTGCCAGTAAAAGGCACACAACATTAAATGTAATGTTCATAAATGCATCTTAGAATTAATATCCATTGGCCGAACATCTGATTACTTCTGATGCCTATGAAGCTCTTTATTCCACAATTATGGGTCATGTTGATACCGACGATGAGGTCATCATTATAGAACCCTTTTTTGATTGTTATGAACCCATGCTCAAGATGGCTGTTGTTGATATAGAATAAAGTAAATTACGCAATATAAAACGACATATACTTAGATTAGAATGTTTGATTATTTATTAACACTGTCTTTAATTCCATTATTGGAATAGTACAGATTTATTTGTACGTTGTACGTCTCGTACGTTTATGGAAAAATACCCTTAGGTCACCTTTTCTAAACTTCAACTGGTATTGTTTCTTTAGGATGTGTCTTTTGGACTCCTCTATTGCTAGCACTCCCTCTCAACAAAGTCCAGTTGGATGATCCGCAATCCAAATTCTGACCTTTGATCATGCTCATTATGGTTCGGTCCTCCAGTATTGGATGCGGGATCCATACCTTAAATATCGTGCTCTTAAAAATTTTATCAAATTTAACAACATCAAACTTTGCACCAGGCCATAGTTCCCCAGCGTTCTTACTCGTCCCTTTAAGGAAACGTAAGGTTTCTTCATTGGCACAATTCACGAATTTGGTGCCCTTGTACCAGTTAATGCATTGAATTCGGGGACAAATGGATTTTCGGTACAAACAATGACTTTCGTCATGGCATACATGATAAACGTCTCCAGGGTTAGCCAGGTATTCCTTGAAAACTGTCCTTCTAGGTCAATAATAAATAGCTGAAGCCAAAAATATGCCTTTGGTATTTCACCCATTATGTCATCCATACCTTCATTGCGAAACACTGGGTTCGACAAGCTGCCAACAAATTCTTCTGGTCGCAAACTCTTGATTTCTGGAGCCTCATGGAGGAATCAGAAATATGCCTTTTGAGAGCAGAAGTACAGCTTCTATTCTTATCATCCGTTCTCTCTTTTGGCAAACAAGTTGGCCAAATGACAGAAGTATCCCTTATTCTTATAGTCGGTTGTGTTCTCATTTCGAGAGAATTTGTTCAACAATGCAGGTTGAGCTACAATGAGAAGCATTGCACTTATCTTCAGGTGCTCCTTTGATGTTTTAGCGCCCATCGATGTAGCATTCCTGTTCGGGTCCGTTGCAGCTGCGTCTCCTTTGTGACATTCTCTTCTTTAGGTGTTGTACTCTGTGTCAGTTCCTGCACGGCTTCAACAGCTTGTTCAGGGACTCGGTATCCATGCCCACTCATAATTCGATGCCTGTTTGTTAATTTTTCTTGTGATTCATAGAGCATATTGCCATTGTGAAAACAAAGTATGGTAGAGCTTTGCTTTATCTTCTGAAAATGATTTAAACGAAAAACGTTAGACTTTTGAATTTTTGTTTGAATTGTTTACGGTAACGCAATGAAGAAGGTAGACTATAATTTTTAAGCAACGAAAAGATATTGTTTCTACTTTCTTTTTAACAAACTGGCAACATATTCGAAAATCATAAATGTATAGGTGTCTTTTGGTTTATTTTCGTTTATTAAAAAGTGGAATGGATGCGGAAGATGATAACATATTAGGTGTAATTTTGGCGGCGTATATTTTTGAAGACAACAAAAACCAGGAGCAGCAAAAAGACAAACCATTAAAGAAGCGTAGAACATGGAGAAAAGAATGGGCCAGTCGCCGTGATAGTGAAGGATTTTGTGCAAAACTGTATCGCGAATTGAGGGAAGAGGAATGACATCTGACCAGTTTGATCAACTACTTTTTCTGGTATCACCGATCATTGCAAAGAAAGATACATTCATGCGCCGCAGCATTTCAGCTTCTGACCGGCTGATATTAACGCTTCGCTTCTTGGCTACTGGTGACAATTTTCAATCCCTGCCATATTTATTTCGCATTCATCATCTGATGGCGAAATAATGGCCATCGGAACACACTCATACATATATGCGCTGTCGTCCATCATTTCCACCTCCTCCATCGCATCCATCAAAGTACGGATCACTTTGCGTTTGACGTAAGCTGCACGATACCGAAGAACGCTGCGTATTTCTGAAGCAACGAATTCACCTTGACATGTAATGCCTGGGCCTCCATTTCCTTGAATTCGGTTGAATCCGATGATGTTGGTAACTCCAATTCCTGATGTTGTTTCATTATTCTTTTTTTTGGTTTTGGACTTTCAGTAATTGATTCCAACTCCGACGGAATTGACGAACCAGTGATAGGAGATTCCTAAAATAATTTCTATTAAATATTGTTGCAACAAGTGGTCAAGAGAAAATAAACTTACCTGATAAAAAAGCATCGATTTGAAGTATGCCCAGGTTATTTTTTCTTCATAGGCCCCTTGGCCCGATTTTGTACTGCGGTACTTTGTCAAATTAGTATTAAATGTCACCCGCAGATTACTCCATTTTGCTTTACCTTTGGCAATCTGTACTCCACCAATGCCTTATTCCATATTAGTGGCCGCTCTTCGACCGCTTTTATTAGATTCGCTACTTCATCGTGGCTCCACTCGTCCTGCACTTTTGCTTTCGCCCGCTTTCTTCCTTTCTTTATGTCAGCCACAGTTCCATCAATTCTCTCCACTTCTGAATATTCAGTTGAGACTTCAAATTCTCCGTTCAGTTGAACAATGGAAATGCAAGTTTTAAAAGCATGCAAACAAATGCCAAATCTGGCTGGCAAATGTAAAAATGCCCCAAAAGAGTGTTCACACGATGTGACATATTCGTCCAAATATGTTTCCTCGAAAATTACTTACAAACTGTTGTTGGGCTAAAAAATATAAAGAGAGTCTATAATCTTTATAGCCTTTGTTAAAGTCATTTTCTCGATTCAATATTTAATGACTGATGGACATGTCTAGATGTTTGTCTGTGTCGACTTTTTCTTTTTTGTTTGAACAACGAAAGAACACAGACCAATGTTTTAAAGTATTCTTTTATTCATTTTTATGTATCTCAACTAAAATTGTTTTCTTGCAAGATATCTGGAGAATTGAATAAGTACAAAGTAAGGCGGTTAAATATCGTATCGAATAATAAAAAAGTGCTGCCAGGTAGCTAAATTCGTACAATAAAAAGTGTTGCCAGGTTATTAAACTCACTGCTGCTTCACTTTTTGCCATTCTCAAGTAAAAAACACCCCAAAAAAAATCAAAGCCCAGCCAAAAGTGGAAACTGGAAACGTTCTATAGCGAATTTGCAGGAGTTGAATCGTAGTTGGGTTTTTAGTTATTCCTTAAAAGAGAACGATGATTTCTTCTTGTGCTTTTGAAGTATATGGCACTGTGAAAGGTAAAGATACCATAAATCATGTATTTCGTATAACTTACTCTAGGTTTAAACTTTCTGTATTTTGCAGGGGTCTCCTTTCGTATGGTAAGTTGCATTTATGCATGTTTTTTCTTATTGTATTTACTATTTTTAACCTAAATTAATAACAATAACATAGTACACGCAACGACAGGCTAATTCTTTGGGTATACACGGCTGGTGTATGCATACTACTACATATGATGGTGTTAAAGGCGTAATCGAGGGTCCAAAAGAGGCATTCGAGGAAATGTATGTACATACTGAGTACATATTATATTACAAGTAATTTGTACCTGATACATATTAATAATATATTTTCCATTGCTTACAGGAAACATTGGTTATCAAAAACTGGTAGTCCCACAAGTCGCATTGATATGGTGATTTTTAGTAAAATCCAAGAGATACCGGAACATTGCTATCAGGATTTTAGTATTAGAGAGTAAAGCAGCGGCTTAATGATGAATGTTTAAGATACACACACATTCACATAATATTAAGTCTTGTTTGAATAATAGTCAAAATGAAGCTATACAATTTATTTGAAATTATTTAAGAATTTTTTTATATAAAATCAATTGTTGAAAAGCAGCTAACCTTTAGATCATTTAATTTTTATTTTGAGATAATAATTTGCAAATTCAATCACTTTATCATCATCAACTTTATTAAATAAATATACCTAAATCTTTGGCATCATACTTCAATTCCTTGGCAATTAGTTCCTTTAGATATTCAATATTTTTATCTAAATCAACATTAAACAATCGCAATATTTCTTTTGGTTTGTTTTGCAAATGAATACCAGCAAAAATCGTATGCATTTTGCGTCCGTTATAATTGTTCCGTTTATTAGTCTTAATTCTATAGTCTTTGCTAAACTTTACAATAACAAAAGTCACTGCAGGGCTGCATTTAAATAATAGAGATAATAAAATATCGATTGAAAAAAAAAAGGAATCTGCCTCACCTATATAAGCACACTATAGAAGTGAAACTGCTGCACAAAATGTTAGAAATCAAGTTTTAAAATAATTACTAGAATTGTGTATAATATTATTCATTTATTTCATTATTGAAGAAGCAATTTTAGTGTTGAAAGCATATTATAATTAATAATTGAAATAATTTGGTCAAATAACGTATTGATTTATATGACATATAACAGCAAAGTCTCAGCGACATGCACACAAATTAATATGCGAGATCGGCGTCGTGTAGGGCACACACAAATAAAAAGCATAATTGAAATTCGCTCAATCCATGAGCACATATGATTGGAGAGAAGAGCGAAAATGCAACTGTTGATGGGTGATAAGTTGTGCACAAAACCAAACAACAGCAACGACCCGCACACTTCCCTGCTCAACAAACGCAAATTGAGACAGAGAGTTCTTTTGTATGTTCACTCGCAACAACAACTACATCCGTAAAGCATTTTTTATCTCTTTCTTACTCATGCATAAACATGTATTTTGATTACTGTAACGATTTTTTGGACTTACACCTCGCTAAAGAAGTTTCACTTCAAAAAATCGATATTTTTTTTTATATTACTAAAAACATAAAAATTAATAAATTAAATTAAAGTTTTATTGTTAACTTTTCTGAACGTGTTTTGATTCAGTTTACAATTTACAATTACTTATATTTTGACTTTCTTTTCTGAATTTAATTTATAGATTTTGAACTTTCTCTTATATTAAAAGCTTCTGATATAGCATTTCCTTGAATAAATAATTTAAAATTCTGATTACATCCTCCAGGTTTATGACTCTTTGCTTGTATGGATTACAGATTGAACAGTTTATTGATTATTAAATTGAATTCTTGGCAGTAAAAACCTTTCAGCCACAGATACAACAATTCTCTCCAATTCTGAATATTCAGTGGAGACTTCAAATTCCTCCTCCATTTTATATATGTTAACTTGATTATGCTTCTTGTTGAGTTCAGTTGAACAATGGAAATTCAAGTTTTAAATGCATGCAAACACATACGCAGGCTTGCCATCTTAGCGCATATCCAAATCTGACCTTTTCATTATGCCCGTAAATAAGTTGGTGAAACTTCAACTATTGCCAAATGCCAAATCTGACTGGCAAATGTACAAATATCCCAAAAGAGTGTTCACACGATGTGACATATTCGTCCAAATATGTTTCCTCAAAATATTCCTCGAAAATTACATACAATTTTTTGTAAAGAGAGTCTATACTTTGTTGAAGTCATTTTCTCGATTCAATATATAATGACTGATGGGCATGTCCGGCTGTTTGTCTGTGCCGACTTTTTCTTTTTTGTTAAAACAACAAAAGAACACAGACCAATGTTTTAAAGTATTCTTTTATTCATTTTTATGTATCTCAACTGAAATTGTTTTCTTGCAACATCTCTAGAGAATCGAATAAGTACAATATAAGGCTGTTAAATATTGCATCGAATAATAAAAAAGTGCTGCCAGGTAGCTAAATTCGTACAATAAAAAGTGTTGCCAGGTTATTAAACTCGCTGCTGCTTCACTTTTTGCCATTCACAAGTAAAAAACACCCCAAAAAAAAATCAAAGCCCAGCCAAAAGTGGAAACTGAAAACATTCTATAGCGAATCTACAGGAATTGAATCGTATTTGGGTTTTTAGTTATTCCTAAAAAGAGAATGACGATTTTGTCTTGTGCTTTTGAAGTATATGGCATTGTGCAAGGTAAAGATACCATAAATCAAGTATTTCGTATAACTTACTCTATGTTTCAGCTTTCTGTATTTTGCAGGGGTCTCCTTTCGTATGGTAAGTTGCATTTATGCATATGTTATTTCTTATTGTATTGACTATTTTTAACCTAAATTAATAACAATAACATAGTACACGCAACGACAGGCTCATTCTTTGGGTATACACGGCTGGTGTATGAATACTTCAAATGATACTGTTAAAGGCGAAATCGAGGGTCCAAAAGAGCCATTCGAGGCAATGTATGTACACACTGAGAACATATTATATTACAAGTTATGTAATTTGTACCTGATAAATATTAAAAATATATTTTCCCATTGCTTACAGGAAACTTTGGTTGGCAAAAACTGGTAGTCCCACAAGTCGCATTGATAAGGTGATTTTTAGTGAAACCCAAGAGATACCGGATCATTGCTATCAGGATTTTAGTATTAGACAGTAAAGCAGCGGCTTAATGATGAATGGTTAAGATACAAATCACACAGTCACATAATATTAAGTCTTGCTAGAATAATAGTCAAATGAATCTATACAATTTTTTTTGAGATTATTTAATGATTTTTTTGTATAAAATCAATTGTTAAAAAGACTCAGACGCTCAATGATTCAAAGCATCTTTAGATCATTTAATTTTTATTTTGAAATTAAATTTTATCAAATTTCGAGATTAAAATGATGAAGAAATAGAAAACTAATAAAGACAAACTTGAATTTATTTCAAACATATTTTATTGCCTCTAATAAAACTTTAAATATTTTTGTCTTATTGGCAGAAATAGTTTTTGACACCTTGGCAGCACTGTCGATTGCCATACAATCGGCAGCACTAAAGCAGAGAAAACAATTCTTGATTTTAATACTAATAATTTTCTGGGTTTTATCATAATACATTTGCTTAATTTAAATAATAAAAACATTTAAACAACAATTGCGCCAAGTTATATTTTAAATAACAACACGTGTGTCTCTTGTGTAAACTCGATAACTTTCACTTTTTTCCATCATAAAATAATTAATACATATCCACAACAACAACAACAACAACAACAGCAGTCACAGAAGTGACAATAGTGCAAACAACAAAAACAAAAGAAGTGTCCAACGAAGACAATAATAATGAAGACGAAAACGACTATTGGTTGCTTGATGGAAGATTAACAAAGAGTAGTAGAGTAAAGTAGAGTAACAAGTGTTGGAGCGAGGAGTGGTGAGGCACGACAGAAGACAGAGTAGTTGGCTGGCAGGCCGCGTTAGGCGTAGGCACAAACTACAAAAGAGGTGGATCGCTTGATGCTGGAGAAGGTGGAGGAGCATGAATGGAGAAAAGTTCTTTGCTTTGCGGAATAAACAAACAAACAAAGAAGAAAAACAACATTACGTTAAAAATAGTTTTGTCTTTTTTTGTTTATTACTGCGAGTGAAAAAAACTGCTGCAGGTGAAAATGTAAACTCGTGTGCAAAACAGAAAGAATAATAATAATAATAATAATACAAAAACAAAAAAAGATAGGAAAAAGGCAAAGGAAAAAATTAAATTAAAACATTTTAAAAAAAGAGAACGTCAAAGAAAACAAGTGTGCAGAGTTTTATGCAAAGCGGAGCGCAGCAGTGCAAAGAGCAAACGAAAAGTGGAAGAGACAAAAATATAAAAAATCATCGACGTCGAACTGTCGTCGTTGCCGTTGTCGTTGTCATCGCATATAAATTTGGGTCAAATGCGTGTTTGGCAGCCAAGAAGTGCTGAAATTGAAATTGAATTCGTTAATTGCCGAAATTCTATAATAAACAATTGAACAACTGTAAAAATATAATATTGTACAAGAAAACGTAAGACGCGCGGCGGTATTGTGTTTAAGAAGTAACTGCGTCAAAACGAAACAAAAGAATAAAAACAAAAAAAAAAACCAGCAGTTTGGGTATAGTAACATACATATAATATACAATATAATAATAAATAAATACCATAATAATTGCGGCGTTTTACCTTGGAACAATAACAACTCAAAAACCCCATTACAGTAATTTCCTTTAATAGCACAACAATCACAACAACCACTTCTGCAACAATTGCTATTGTCTGTGCTTGTGTTGTCTGTCATAGAGATTGTGTAAGTAGTAAAGCTTGGGACATGGACACTGCAATGACCCAACAAGCGAGTAGTAGCAGCAATAACAGTAGTGGTACAACAACAACGTCAGCAGGTGTTGGTGGCCCAAATGCTACACTCAGTGCACTTAGTACAGTGAATGTTATTGGCGGTGGTGTCAGCGCCGTTGGTGATATGAGTCTGCCCATGCATTTGCCGGAGCGCAGTAATAGTATAACGAATACAGCGGCCACATCGTTTGTGAATTTTCTTGATGGTTTCTCGGTGCGAGTCAGTGATCGAAGCAGTCAAAGTGCCGCAAGCACTCCGAGCTCAACAAATTCGGGTATAGTTGGTATCGGTGGCATTGGCGCCGGTTCGATAGCAAGTCTTACAAGCATTGGTTCCCTTGGCACAACGGCTAATGCTTTCTATTCGTCAATAGGCAGTGCATTGAATTCAATCACTTCACCCATAACGGCGGCAGCTGTGGCGGCTACAGCGACAACAACGGAAGCGGTAGTGGCAGCTGCATCAGCTATAACAAATCATTTGAGCTCACCAACCAGCGGCACACCACCACATCTAGATCACGATGACATCGACGATGAAGATTGCGAGGATGATGATGAAGATGATAATAGTCATGTGGCGGCTCCAACGCCCAGAAAATCCTGGTCTGAAATAAAGGCAATTGTCAATGATATGCGTAAACAATTGTCAAAATTATCCAGCATGGTACCAACAGATGTTCAATTCCGTAGTCTGTCCGATGGTCGCGTACGTTGTTATTTCCTAAGTACGCCACCGAATGCTTGGGAAACAACTTTACTCTATACGGATATCAATTTAAAGCTTCATGATGAAATGTTGGCATATCAAATGAGAGGTGGCGGTGACGCCGATGATTCTAATTCAATGAGCAACAATAGTAGTAGAAATAGTGGTGGTGGTGGTGCTGCTGCTGGTGGTGTAGGCATAAATAGTGGTCTGGGCTTAGCAATGCGCATGGCAGCATCATCTGGTTCTGGTTCACAAGCAACTTCATCTTCCATTTTAAATGGCATGCTGCAACATTCTTCAAAAAGGTGAATCGAAATCTTCTTGTTGTAACCATGTGTTATTAATTATTTGTTTCCTCTTTTTAGACTAAATTGGACTAGAGTATTGGAACAGCCAATACCGAGTGTAACATTAGCCACTGGTGGCGTGACCTTGTCACCTTGGTCCCGAGAATTTGAACTTCTGCAAGAGCGCAAACGTCTCTCCACATGGGGCATCACTTCTTATGAACTGCACAAGCCCAGCGGTAAAATTGTCTTTCCCTGCTTCAATGATTTATATCAATGTTTTGATACGGGCTACAATGTATGTATAATCCCACTTAATCTGGCTTTGATTTAATTATAATTTCTCCTCTTAGGCGAGTCCACTCTTTCCCACTCAATTACGTACCTACCCACAATGGGCAGCACTTGATCCACAAATATGCCCGCAAAATTCTGATTTAATTGCCTACATAAGTGGCTGTGATATTTGGGTAACGCATACGCTTAGTGGCCATGAAAAGCGTTTGACCTTTACGCATAGCGGACGTCGTTCCTTTACAGATGATGCCCTCATCGCTGGTGTGCCATCGTATATAATGCAAGAAGAATTCAATCGATATCAGGGCTATTGGTGGCAACCAAAATCTGATGATGGCATTTATCGTATTGTCTATGAAGAGGTTGATGAGTCCGAAGTCTCTTTGTATACGTTCCCCTCGGCAAAGGGTGTTCCCGGTGAGGTGGATGAATATCGTTTTCCACGCACAGGCACTGCCAATGCAAAATCCAAGCTCAAAATGGTGCAATTTATATTAAATGAAGCATTACAAATTAGTGAGATTTGTACTAAGGATTTACCATATTCATTGTCAGCAGTCTTGCCATGGTTGGAGTACATTGTGCGTGTCGGTTGGACACCAGATGCAAATCAGTGAGTATATTCCCCACTGTTTATTAAGCAATTAAATTTCATTTGTTTCCTTTTTTTAATGATGCTTAGCATATGGATACAAGCTTTGGATCGAAAGCAACAACGCTTGGATTTAGTTCTAATACCTGTGGATAATTTTAGTGAAATGTACAGTAGCCAAGTATCAACACCAACAGACTCAGTAGATCATAGTTGGCGTAGTCCACATATGGTAACAATAAACCCGCTCCAGGTCATTTACTCACAAACAACGGATTCATGGATTAATGTTCATGATTTGCTTTATTTCCTTGAGATCAATGAATCTTCAGTTACATTTCTGTGGGCTTCAGAGGAGACTGGTTTTCGTCATCTTTATTTGGTTACATCGAGTTTGCTGCTATCGAATAATGTTAATGGTTGCCAAGAATCATCAATGTCCTCGTTACATGGACAAAAACCACAACTTGATTGGGTAGAACCAATGGCATTACATCCACGTATTGTAAACAAGGTTTGCACACTCAGAATTCAGTGTTAAATAGTAGAAACAAATTTCTCTTTATTCTGCAGGTTGCTCTAACTTCTGGCGATTGGGAGGTGCTCGGACGCAATCTGTGGCTTGATAAGGCACAACAGTTGGTCTATTTTTTGGGTTTACGCGAGACACCATTGGAAAAACATTTATATGTGGTTAGTTTGCAGCGACCGGAACACATACGTTTGCTCACCGAACCAGGTTACTCATATATTGTGGATTTCGATGAGGTAATTGATCATGTGTAAGTTTGTTTAGTAATGACTTGTCGCTTTTCAATAATGTCGATAAAATTGTCGAAAAAAACACACCATGATCAGAAATATTGCAGGGCGGTTTCAGATAAGCTCAGAAATTGTCCATAGACAAAAAAGCTGCATAAGATGTCCCATGAATTCTCCAACAAAAAACAATTCGACATCAGTTCCATATGGCAAATTATTGAATGAAACAGAAGCGCATTTGAACCTGATGGTGACTGGTGATGATAAATGCGTCACCTACAATAATGTTATCATATTCGAGGAAAGACCGAGCGTCATAAACGCCAAGCGCAGGAATATTTTGTTGTGTGTGTGGTGCGATTGGAAGGGAATCATACAGTATGACCTTCGGTATATCGAACAACTTGATTATTTGGTAGATGGCATCAATCAGAATTGGTGAATAGGAAGAAAGTTGTGTTCAATCAGGACATATTCCGATCACACACATCTTTAATGCATCCGCCTTATTGTCTTGACATTGCTCAATCGGATTAAGATCTATTCTTTTAGCTGCAAAGCTTTTTTGGTGATATTAAACCCAACCCAAGAGAAGACCATTTGCTCCAGTTTTTTGCCAAAAGAGATTCTATGAGACTTCAAAATGCCAACAAATAAACGAACAAATAGACTCGTCCTTGACCTAATGAAATGAATTATGTAAAAAACGGCAAGACATTACCAAACAACTTACTATTATTAACTCTTAATGATTAACCTTTTAATAATTTCGTATTGATTGTAGTCGTGCCATCTTATGTTACAAGTCTATTGCAATATACAACGCCTGCCCTCTTGCAAAGTGATGCGTCTAATGCAAACGTGTCAGAATGGCGGAGTCAATGGCATACAACTATCACTGGTGGGTTTCTTGAATGAAGGCGGTAAGCCTGAACCACATTATTGCCCACAAATCTTTAGGCCACAATTGCCATCGGGTGAAGTTGTTTATGCCATGGTCTTTAAACCACACAATTTCCAATTGGGCGTCAAATATCCTACAGTGCTGAATGTGTATGGTGGACCTGAAGTGCAAACAGTCAACAATACATTTAAGGTTGGATCAAAATTTACTTATTAAGTATTTTTCAATTAATTGAATTTCTTTTTTCTTTCTGTTGTGTATAGGGCAAACACCAGCATCGTTTGCATATGCTTGCCGCACAAGGATATTGTGTAGTGTGTATAGATTCAAGAGGTTCGCGGCATCGTGGTTTAGCCTTTGAAAGTCATATACGTGGCCGTATGGGTCAAGTAGAACTCACAGATCAAGTTGATGCTTTGCGCATATTGGCAGATCAATTGGGTTATATAGATATGGCACGCATTGCCATTCATGGATGGTCATATGGTAATAAATGTTATAGATACAATACTTTTAACAATAAATACTAATTGATTTCATTAACATAGGTGGTTATTTGAGTTTAATGGGTTTGGTTCAATATCCTGAAGTTTTTAAAGTTGCCATTGCCGGGGCACCGGTTACAAATTGGGAATGCTATGATACTGGTTACACGGAACGTTATATGGACTTGCCACAAAATAATAAACGTGGTTACACAGCTGGCTCCGTGCTTAAATATATTGATTCATTTCCAGAAGAGTAAGTAGTTGATCTTAACTCACACATTTCTTTATCTAATTCTGCATTTCCACAGAGATAATCGTTTATTGCTCATTCATGGTTTAATTGATGAGAATGTTCACTTTTATCATACATCGCAATTAATATCGGCATTAAATAAGGCTAATAAACCATATGCCTTGCATGTGTTTCCGGATGAACGACATTCGCTACGTAATTTAGAATCGAATAAAAATTATGAAACAAAATTATTATCGTTTTTGCAAAATTTATGAGATTTGTAAATCAAAATTCAATTCAGTTCAGTCAGATCAATTCAACGCAATTCAATTCAATTCAGTTCAGTTCAGTTTAGAAGAAGACGCAACATTAGAAATTTATATACAATTTGAATTTAGGATACTAGTTAGTTTAGTTAGTTAGTCTTTGATATAATTAATTAATTAATAATAATAATTTAGACAGTTTTTTATTAGTTTATATAGGAGCACTTTTAATATACACATGCACATGCAAATTAACTAAATTAAATTATAATAATTCTACATATATAAAAACTATGACGACTAACTAAGGACAGAAAGATCAGATCAGATCAAAACAGACGCATACCTCTCCTATCTACTTATCTATAGAACTAATGTGAGTGACTGTTATTTGACTATCAACTCCAATCACTATCACAACTCTTCTGTTTATTTCTCTGTAAGCGTGCGCTATAAAATATTTACATTAAATTGTTCTTCACTAGATCGTTTAGTAAGAATAATACCTAGAAATTCTATATTCGATATAAGAAATACTATATTTGTTGTTATACATGTTCAAACAATTTATTTTATATAAAACAAAGAAAATGATGATTATACAAATATATTTTAATGTTTTTAATTTTTATTTGTTTTTCATTATTTTCACGTACATAAAAAGATATTTCTTTTTTTATTATCATAATATACAAAATTTATGCATTTTAAGAAAAGAAGAAAAAATTGTAAAATATTTATAAACTAAAAAGTATTTTTAAAGTGGATCAACAATATTTACAAATCTAACTGACTTTATTTACTTTTTTTATTATATAATTAATTAATGTGTGTGTTTTTTTTATAATTTGTTTATAGAGTTTATTTCTTGTGTTGTCTCCTGTTTACACTTTCATCTTTCAATTTGTAATTCTTTTTAAGAACAAAAATCATGAAATAATTTTAAAAAAATATCTACATTTAAGTGAAAAGTAAATAAAAAAAATACATAATATATAAAGATAAAGAAATGCAAACATATTTTTAGCTAAGTATAACAAATGTGTAAATTATTTTTTTTTCTTATTATTTTTATTTTATTTTTTCTTTTTTTTTAGATGTTTTAAGTTTATAAACAATCATCAACATTAGAAATAATATACATACTTATGCTAAATGAAATGAAAATGCTGATTATGATGACATTCTAGAAATGAAAATTGTTGTGATCATATGATGAGAGAGAGTCAGATCTTTATAAACAAGAAGATCTTGGTCTTTGGTTTTACCAAAGCCTACATACACTTCACTTTACTTGTGAATCATTGTGATTTTTATTATAAAAGGAGGTTATTCAAAATATCAATTAAAAAACAAAAATATTGTAATGTAGATGAACTGACATCATGGTCTGTTTATGCTCCTTTATAAGCAACTCTCTAGAATGAGCCAACGGGATACTATTACTAAGCCTTCACTGTCTCTCCGTCAGTCAGAGAGCTCTATCTCGTGATCCGTAATAGGTAGACAGTTGAAATTTTCACAGAATGCGTAAATCAATTGCGTGTATAACGACAAGTAATAAAAATCAAATAAAATTAAAAAATTAGAGGGATCCCCAAATTTAATTTAATGTTCTTATTAGAAAAACTTTTTTGTTCTTTCTCTTATCAAACTGAAATTTGTACACCAGAAGTATGTGACCAATATTCACAAATTATGTTAATTTCAAGGTCCTACGATTACCAGAAATGGTACTTCCCATACAAACCGAAATTCAAATCAATGTTCTTATTAGAAAAACATTTTTGTTTTTTGTCTTATCGAACTGAAATTATATCAGATTATTAGTTTCTAACCCATATTCATCGACCATGTAAATTTCAAGCTACTAGAATAACTAGGAAGGGTACCTCCCATACGAATCTAAATTGAAATCAATGTTATTATTAGGAAAACTTTTATGTTCTTTGTCTTATCGAACTGAAATTTGGACACTATAAGTGCGTGTTTCATATTCACCAACCATGTTAATTTCAAGCTCCTAGGATACATAGGAAGGGTACCTCCCATACGAACCAAAATTCAAATCAATGTAATTATTATCTTTTGTTTTTCATTATAGTTAATTTTGTTTAAATATTTCAATTTTGCGACAAAAACAATTTAATTCTACAGAACTTCAGGCAGAGGTTTAAGCTTTACGTTCAACGAATTTGCATACATAGTATTGAAACCTTGTGCGGTGGTACGGAACCCTTCGATTCCGACTCTCACTTGAAACCATAACTAAAATGACAAAATGCATAACAATTTTGTGAAGTGTATAAAAAGAAATCTTATGATTTGTAATAGATTTATTAATCTATCCAAACCTAAAATTAAAATCCTAAAACTTTTAAAAAATATATTTACTTCACATCATCAAATTAATTTTTAAAAATTAAATTATAATATACATATATGTAATATGTAATTCTAAAAATTCATAAATCAATTATAGAATTCTTTAAGGAAAACATAAAAAAATGAAACTCGCTTTTATTTAACAAAATTATATAATAAATTAATAAATCAGCATTGCAATATAAAATAGTTTATATACTCGAATCTAATTTAATCTAATTTAAGTACGTATATATATATATGTAATACCGTTAAGAAATAGGTAACTATATACTGAGAATATAAAGATTAATAGTTCGGTAGCATCGAATCTTATATACCTTTTACACAAATAAAAATATTTTACAACATATTAAAGAAAAAATCTTGTCTGTCCGACTATCTTTGATATCATGCATCACCAATCATATAAATTAGAGTTACGCAGAAACCCGCACTAAGGTAGTGTTAACAGTTGGCAGTTACACTGTGCACAACTATGAAAACGAGCCATGTGTGTTTTAAGACGAGTCCTTTTTATTTGCTTTGCTGGATCATTTACTCGAATCTATGACTCGATATCAAACTATCATGAAAATATTCTGTCGTGTGACTCGTGTGCTCTGGTATGAATCGGTATCACAGTATCATGAAAATACATTGAATACCATAATATGAATTCACTAACAAAGCAAGTGTGAGTGAGAGGAAATGGGAGATCATGCATGGAATAGTAATACTGTGCGCCAATATCAAAAATAGACTCATTACGAGTCATGTGTGTTCTTGAAATGAACCGTTCAATTCATGGTGTTCATAGTTTTCATATATGAGCGCTCTTGAGCGTTCGCACTTGAAGATTTTTGTATCCTGTCGTTCAATCAACTAGTTCATTGATTCACAATACCACACGAATTGAATTGCGAAAGGGTTGGCGCAGACAGTGTGACTATTGATAGTGTTGCGTAGTGATTCGTTTGAGCGAGAGAGTATTGTTGAATCGTGTAGAGCTCTAATTTCAATTCGGAAAGGATGGATAGACATGGCTCACTTAAATCACCTCTTTATCTTTTATGGATGTGAAGCACAAAATGTTTTCATTTCTACCCTGTTCCTATCTAGAGTATACAAAGTAGTCGATTAAAAACGCATTAAAGAAGAAATTGACAAACCAAAAAATTTAATTTCAGGTGCATCTGTATGCATTAAAGATCTCATCGGTCATATCTCCATACATCCACACTGCTACATCGATTTTCTGGAAACTCATAGTACAAATGTTTCATATTTCAATGATGTTCAACAAATCTCAAGGTCAAACATTTAATGTTGCTAACTAAGCTACAAGAGCTTTGAGTGTTTTTCCCATGGACAGCTAGTACATGTAGCCGTTTAGCGCGTCAACTCCAGACAAATTTGTGTCTATGAAAAGTCAGCTGTAAACATTGTGTACGGAGACATTCTTGAAACAAATGTCATACAATAAAATAAAAATAAAATTTCTTGCTAATGCACTATCAATACCAAAAAATTAAATTTGAAATTTTCTTAACCCGATACAGGGCGGGTCTATAGTTTTTATTGACATAAATCACAAACGCTCGCCTATATAACAACACAATAGTCCAGTTGGTCCAATTCGTTTTGTTATGCTTACCATTTCAAATCAAATCGATTTTGAACTTTCGAACAAACCCAAAAAAAAAAAAACAAAATTTATCAAGTAACAAACTCCTTTTGGCATTTTTTTTTATAAAACTTCAACCTCATTAATTGAGAAACTGAAATCTGTGTGTGTTTGTTGTCTGTTAGTGTGAGAGGTACAAAAACTATTATATAAACAATATACATATAATTGAATTTTTTTATAAATATAAAATTATAAGTAAAAATGTATACTATTCAAAATTTATATTTAGTAATTCTTTATTGGCATAGTTTATATAAGAATTTGCTTTCTAACGATTACCATATAAGTATATACCTATGTTTATTCGAAATTTATGGATAAAAAAATTAAGCTATGCTAAGCTTATCAACTCAGCATTGTAATCTAATAAAATTATACTACAAAAAAAGAAAAATATGATGTCTCTTAATATTTACCTAGTGGGAATTCATTTAGAATAGGTACAACAGATACGCTACATACGGGCGGAGTTCAGCCAGAAGCCTTCTGATGCCAGGTTTAGATTGCTCTTAGCTTTAGTGTTTGCTTTCGACTTTTTCGCTACCAATAGTTTGGGCCACCAATGGCTTCAGCAAGTGTAATATCCCAGTGCATGTCATCCTCAAGTAAATGTAATTGTTGACATGCCTCACGATACGTTTTACACAATCGTCGTGCAATTGTTCTTAAATTTTGGAATGACGTCGGTCCATATACGTTTATTATCAACAAACGCAAGTAAAAGCACTCACCATTGTTCGGGTGAATCGTGTAAAGTCGTCCCAAAGTATCTGTTGAAAATACCTTTGGATGACCTTCAAGTGGCTTCCCTTGTTTACGTCGTTGGAATACCTTTGATGATTGATTCCAAGTGTTAAAATTTCGTATTTCCGAATATAGTAGTAATTTTCTGGCAAAAGAATCTGCTTGACTTAATTCAAAAATCGTAATCAATGTTTTACGTGGTGTTCCGTTGCCCTTTGTAATACGTTTTCCGTTGTAAAGTAGACTCGTTGACAATTTTCAAGATGAACTGATAAGTGAACAACTGTTGGATGTCTATATACTTTATGTGGTCTGCGATGCCTCCTTCTGTGTGTTACAAACATCATAACAAACTTATAATACTATTCACTCCCGTGAAGAGTGTAACTAGGGCTACCCTTGATACCATATTGTATCATGAGGGCTACCTGCATTTACTCATTTATGCACGTTTCATTCAATAGTATGTACTCATTTTTTGTTCTTTAAATTTTGATGCGAAATTCTTTGTTTATTTATATCAGTATATGTACATTCTCAGGCATATTTTTTATTAATTAATGGAAATGGGTACTGTGAATATTATTCCATTTATGCTGCACTGTCATCATCATCATTATTGGCTCTACAACTCTTGTCGAGTCTTCGCCTGCTTCAGCGTGAGTCTCCAGCTTGATATGTCTCGTGCCTTTGCTCTCCAAGATCTACTCCATCAATCCATCTTAGTTTTGGGCGTCCTCTTGATCCGTTTTCTCGGCATTTGCCAAATAAGATTTTTTTCGGAGGATAGGTTTCGTCTGCTCTTATTAAGTGCCCGGCCCATCTTAATCTATTCACTTTTATCTGCGTTATTATATTGGCCCCTTTGTGTAGTCTTTCAAGCTGCACTGTACCCTAAAGCAAATCTTCCATAGTGGACGGATGCAATATTGGTTTTTGGAAACATTTTGAGACGGTCACTCTTTTTATGGTTTTACGCGCAGTATAATTTGGGTCATCATTTAACTGCATAAACTCTTTTGGTATGGGCTTCAATAAAAATGGCGACCCAAAAGTCGTTTAAAAAGGCGTATCTACCGCATACCGCATAAAAATATTTCAAACTTTATTTTGAAGCTTTAAATACGAAAATATTTACAGAAATAGAAAAGTTATGTCATTTCAAACTTTGCTGGGACATATTGTCCCAGTGGGGGCGGAAGGGTTAAATAATAAAATAATGTGTTTTTTTAATTTTGTTTTTTATTCTACTAAAAATTTTTATTTTCCACAATATTCATAATATAAAGCTTTGTTATTAATGTGCTTTTATATTTTTGATCCTTGATCAGCGTATTTTTGTAGCTTTTCTTGTAGTATCTTTAGCTGGGATTACTTTTTTGTTAGTTTTGCTGCAGCTTCAGCGCGTTGTTGGCGTATAATGGCAAGTCTGGCCAAATCTGCTTGAGCCTCGGCTGTTTGCCGGCACCATGTAGTTTTTGTAACGTTCCCGAAATCCTTGTTTTTGCGTTGCCATTTGAGCAACACGGTTCGGGTTTACAATCTCAATCAATGAGGCTATGCCCTTGCCCTCTTTAGCATCACGCAAATCTTCCTCATCATCGGATCCATTAGCGGCTGCACCTGAAGATGAGGCTTTAGTTTTTGTGCCAACAGCACCGGTTGTTTCATTGTTCTCTTCGTCACCGCTCTCGCCGGAGGCGTTCTCCTGTCCGAAGTAAAATGACGGCTGCGTCCCTTGTGGTTAACGTATTTTCCTCGTGCCATATTAAGACTTTTGTTGATGATTTGACTTGAAACAGTGTCTTTGAATTACTTAGAAAAGTTTTTTTGTTTTTTGACTTATTGAACTGACACTATGAGTTTCTGTTCCATATCCATCAGACATGTAAATTTTATGATCCTAGGGTTACCAGCAGGGTACCTCCCATACAAACTCACATTATATAAAGAGTATAAGCACAAACAAAATACAATGCCACTCAAACAGTGTTGTTGATACTCAAAATGTGTTCTTTATTGATACTCAAACTGTAACAAAGAGAATATAGTGATGCTAAGAAAGGAAGGTTGGATACAACCCGGAGGAGCGTGAAGAGTATTTCATCTTTGGCATAGCCAATGATAGCCTTTTTTCTGGATTTTCTTGTATCTTTAAAGTTGGCAGACATAATAAAATAATAGAAAAATAAATAGAATCAATTTCCAGTTTTCATTTTGTCAACTTGTGCGCAAAGTTCCATGTGTTGTATAATCATAACAAAAAACAGCTGTTCATGTATAGCGAAAGTGGTGTGTGAACGGCAGCTTCAAAATTGATCGCTTTTGCTTACTTATAACGCTCAGAGCGACATGTACCTACTCTTATTGATGTATCTCTTAAACTAATTCAGATCCCATTCTGCAATTTTTATGGTAAATTCTATAAATGTTAAGCTTTATTTTGACGCGCCCCGGGCGAGTCAATCGATTGGCTTATGTATAATTATATATGAAAATAATAAAAGAAGTTAATTGGGTGGCACTTTGAAGCATATTGTTCCATCGTAAACTTTCTTTAGATATTAGGTTTTGTTCTTCCCTGTCAATAGGTAATCCAGCTTTAAACATAATTTCAACTTCAGTCCATTGGGTAAATGCTTTTTTGTGTGTAGGACTATTTTCATGCATTTTCAAAGCTTCACTTAAATGTTTCCAATTTTTGAAACCTTCAGTACTGGTCAAATTATGAAGTGACTTTAAGTCAAACAGTCGACAACAAAATGAAAAGACACTATCGTTTGATTCTGAATAAACTAGCCACCGTCGTTTGATAGTATAATGTGATCTATGTCTCTTGCAGTAAGTACTTTTGGCCACGTATCTATATCGGAAACATTGTATTTTTTTTTTATTTGACCTATGTTGATACTTTCATCAACCACTGAAGTTATATTTTGACTTTGACTTGGAGAAATCTCAGAGGCAAGGTTGTTCTTAATGATTTACTCTACATGTGGATTCCCCGACAGGCAGGTGTTTTTTATTGTTTTAGTAGGTCGTTAAGAGATGGCGCTGTCAAATGAGTTTATCATAATTTGTTAAGAAGAATGTTGTGGTGCGGTAAGAAAGGAGATATTGTGAGGGTTCGTTCGATATGCGTCGGTGCGTCCGGCGCCCCTGACTCCCTGTCGCCACACCCCAAAGCCGCCTCTGCATGCAACAATAAACAGTTAAACCTCAAATAACAAAAAAAATATGCAAACAGCTCTTGCCGCTCCTTTTTTCATTCCTGATATTCCTCATATTATTAAAATTATAAAAAAAGAACAATTTGCATTTTACTTAAAAATGTTTCATGATCCCATGACCAAAAAAGGCAGTAAGTAAGCAGCGCTGCATTAGAGTGACCAGCCTTAAAAGTCGATTCAAGTTGGATTCATCGAGAACACAACCAGAGCCCAGAGTTCTGACTGCAACAACAATTCCTCAATTTGGTCATCATATCCTTGTTGTTGCACGAATTCCCCCACATTTTTTTTCGTTGTCCGCTTCACGTAAAATGGAGTTTTCTGTCACATAATCGGATGTACTACATGTGTCTTTTATATAAGAAATTCTTCCCTTAATGTTGATTTTCTATATATACCCATCCTTGGGGCAAGAAGTCCTGTAAATTATTAGCCAAAAATTAAATAAAACCAATTTGTTTTTTTTTTTTTTTTGTAAGTTTTTAATTAATAGTTATACATTTTTCCCTTTATTATGTTGTTTTTGTTGATGTTGGTTTTCAATGTTGTTTTTATATTTGTTGTTGTTGTTGTTATTTTGATGTTGTTGACATACATACATATATTGTACTTGATGTTGTTGTTGTTGTCATTTAAACATTGATGATATTTACTTTATTTTACTTGATTTTATTTTATTCTTTTTAAGAATTTTTTCTAAATGTTTGCCGTACACAAAAAGTTGTTAATTTTTGTTGTTGTTGATGTTTTTTTTTAATTTAAATTTAATAAATTTATGTATTTTGTTGTTTTGAAATGCTACTAAACTTGTTGTTGTTGTTGTTGTAGTTATGCCTTTAAATTGATGTTAATTTAATTGTATTTTTTATTTGAATATTTCTCAAAATGTATTTGAACTACTTTTTTTTTGTTTGTTTTTTTTTTTAATTTTTTTTTTTTTTATATTTCAACTAAATTAAAAACTTTTTCCATTTTGTTTTTGGGTTTTTAAATTTTAATTTTTTTTAGTTTTTTTTTTTTTGGTTTAATAAATTTTTCGCCTGTTGCTAAATATTTAATTTATTCATATAATAATAATAATAATATTAATTAATAATTATAATTAATAATAATTAATGTTATTTACTTTACTTTGCTTGCGTTTTAACAATTTTCCCATTTTTTTTTTTAGTTGAGATCTTTTACTATTTTCTTATATATTTTTTAATAAATTTTCCTTGTGTCTGAGTGAGATTATTTTTTTTTTAAATATATTAATGCTCTTGCAGTTTGTATTTTGGTTTTGTGTTTCGATTTTCCTAATATTTTTATGACTTTTCCTTTGTTTTATACTCGTATAAATAAATCAATAAATCTTTCAAAATTTTAATGCAAATAAACAAAAAAATCGTTTATAAAATAATAATAAAAATATATATAAAATATAAATAACTAATTAATTGTTTAATTTGTTTATTAATAATATTTAATGTAAATTTTTATATTTTATTAAAAATGAAAATTGTTTGAAACAAGAAAAACAAACCAACAAAAAAACAAAAAATAAATAAAGAACAATTCAATAATTTGTCTTATGTAAATCAATATTTTAATTTACAAATTTAATTAATTTTTTTAATGTTTAAATGAAAAAAATCTCTTTTCTTTCTTTTTTTTTTTAAATAACATATTTTCGTTTTAATTTATTATATTTTATGTATATAAATATGTTTTTTTGTTTTTGTTTTTTATATTTTAAGTTATGCAACAAGTTGTTAATACCCATTTCTATATTATGTATATATATATATGTATATATAAATAATTTATGTAATTTTTATATATTTTTTAAATTTTTCCCATTCCATTTTTTTTTTTTGGTTTAATTTGTATTTTAGAATTCTTATAAGAAAATTAACAGTTTAGGTAGACATTTAGAGCAAAAACATTGACAATAGAATATGTTTTAATTAATCTTTTTTTTTTTTTATTTATTAATTTAAGAAATGAATTTATTTTTAATTTTTGTATTATTATATTAAGTTTGTTTGTTTTTTTTATATTTTTTGTGTGTACTAAAAGTTTATCAATTATATTGTTTTATATTTTTTTTATTTGTTTAGAAGAGGTTTTTTCTTTAGGCGTTTGTTGCTTATTGTTTATAATTGTTAATCATTGATATCGTTATATATATTCTCTTGATGTTTTTTCTTGTCAATTTTTTTTGTATTTATTTATTTGTTTTTGGCATTGAAAAAGGAAGTTTAGCTGGAGAACAAAAAATCTCTATTGAAATTATTGAAAACAAAAACAAGCAAAAGAATATTTAAAAAAAAAAAAATAAATCAGCAAAATTAATTTCTTAAATAAATAAATCATTTATTTTGGTGCCAACAAAAATAGTAAATAATAAAAATTATAAAATTAAAATTTATATTTACAATTAACAAAGAAAAAAGGTAAATTTTCTATGTTTTGAGATATTAAATGTAAAAATCAATTAAAATTATTATATTGATTTATTTATTATTTGTGTTTTAAATAACGCCAATTATTTACGGACCGATAGCCGACGCTCAGTCACCTCAGAACGTCTTTTTTCTAACCTCAGGCCTCATACTAAGAACACTTACAGTGTCCGAGACTTGCACTGCATCATGCATCAGTCATTCGTGTATGTGTGCATCATAGTCTTTTTCATATCTTTTCCAATGGCATCCGACACATCCGCTCACTTTTGCTCACTTCAAATCTAATTTATGTTCTATTTTTTTATTTTATGTTTTTTTTTTCTTATATTTGTTAGGATAAGAATATGTTGTAAGGTATTTTTCACCCTCCTATCCCACCCCCATTTTTTAATCGTGATTTTTGTATTTTCGTATGAACAATATTCTCGCTTGCCTCATGTTTCTGAGCTCATCAATTGAGTATGACTGAATTGATTTGTTGTCGAGAAATTTGTAAATAAAATTTTGGATATAAAGCTTGGATGGAAGTTAGAGAAAACTTGTACCGGTGCAAGAACTGGTTCATGGGTACCTCTAAACCGCGGTTCGGTTCGGTTTAAAGGTACAATGTTTTTGCACTAAGTATCTATATTATGTATCAAAACTTTTCTTTTACGAAAATTATTATTTTAAGAAACATTTGATGATTCAGTATTGAAATTAAATAAAAGAATGTCTTCTAAAAGGTCTTCATCTACATTTGCCCTTAATTTTAGTAGATTTATCATAAGAATTTCATTTTTAGCATGAATCGAACCGAACCATTTTTTGGTGTTGTTTTCGGTTCTGTTTATGGTTCGGTTCGAAGCCCAAAAAATACGACGGTTCGTTTCAAAAACCGGTTCGGTATTAATACATAATTAATTCGACTGATTTTTCAAATTATTTCAATTTATGCGCAATGTACTACAATTAAACAGAGACTAGCATCACGCACTAACATGAGCACTTGCCTATACTTATCTCTTTCACCTTGTGAAGATTTTCGCCTTCACCACCATGGTCAAAGAGATCGTTTGGATATTTCATTATGCATACACACATATTTCACTAACACTATGATAATGACTGAAGCATGATGCATGATCGTGTGCGGCCCTTTTTAATCCGGATCTGAATGTGCGTGGCATCCGTAAGTTATACATATCGGCATCGGCATTGCCGATTATTTACTTCAATAATCGGTATCGGCATAGTAATGGCAAAATGTTCAATTGTTACATCCCTAATCTATTTAATGATTAACAACTATGTCTTTCTAGTTTTATATGTATATTTAAATCAATAATTTTATATAAAAACAATAAACCCAAAACAAATTAAAAAGAAAAAAACAAATCCTAATGAATACTATATATTTTTTTTATTTATTAATATAAATACAAATTTAATTTAACATAATATAAGAAAAAATAAAAATGCTTTTAAATTAATAATTTATTTAATGCTATTGGAAATGTTTAAAAAATAAAATAAAACAAAATTGTAATAGTAATGTCTTTTGATTAATTAATTAATTATTTATTTATTTATTTTAATTATTTGTAAATATCTGATTTTTTTACATTGGTTTTATATATATAATTCTTTTTAAATATTTTTAATAATATATATATAATAATAATTTTTACACATTAAATTCAAATGCATTATTATGTATGGGTGTTTATTTAATATATTTATATATATATACATATACGTCAATGAATATATATATGTATATATAAATATATAATTTTATATTTTATATTAATAATATTTATTTTTTTTTTTTTTTTTATATTTTTATGTTTTTATATATATAAATAACAAAATGTATTCCCTTTTGAAGCAATGTTTGGTTTTTTTTTTCAATTCAATCTTTTAAATTTATATTTATTTAAATTTTTTATATCAATAATTAAATTTAATTTGCTGTCGTTCATGTAAGTTTTTTTCAGTATTTAATTTTTAAATATTATGTTTTTTTATTTATAGATTTCTTTTCTTTTATTTATTGTTATATCATTTTTTGTGTGTTGAACAAATGACAAAAGTTACTTAAACTCTACATTGCCTTTTTTTTGTATTGTTTTGTTTTTCTACATGTTTATTTTTGTTGTTATATCGAGGGGGGTTGATACAAATAATTATTAATAATTTCTGTACCAATGTCGCCCACATACAATTTTCGGTTTTTGTATTTGGAATTTTGATTTTTGGGGGAGAAAAACTTGAATTGGTAATTGTGTCTTATATCATGTTTTAAGGAAACTCATTCTTTGGATAAAAACAACAAAAATCAACGAAATGATAATGAAAACCCAATTGACTGAACTGAACTGAAACAAATCAAATGTACTCTCTGAGTGTAGGAGGTGGTGTTTCTGTTATCTGTGTGTGTTATATCTTAACCAACTTTTCCAATATGCAGATGATGCCGTGATGTCGTTAATGTTCAATCTGCAATGTTGTAAAGACTAGAAAAGTGTAAAAAACCCTTGATCACGTTGATAGCCTAACATGGTGCGTCTTAAACTTCTCAGGGTTCTTAATACATTCAACATTGGTTAAATAAAACCCATTAAAAATAAATCATATGTATTAATATTTAAAATTATTATTGAATTTGAAAGTCCACACATAAACACACACATCATAAATGTTATAGAAAAGAAAAAAACAAGAAAAAATAGGAAAAAATTAAAGAAATATTTAACAAATATCTGACAAGAGATTTTTCATTAATATAACTTTTAATTTCATAATATAGTATTGTATATATAATATTGTATTTTTGTTTTGTATTTTTTAATTATAGCAAATAAACAAAATTTTGGTAACTCATAGAAACTTAGAAGAAACTACGATATAAGCTCTTAATTACTTTAAATCATCGGTATCCTCAATCAGGTCGGCGAACTCTTCCAAATCGTTGTTTCTTGAACGTGTGCGCAGATTTGATATTGTCGGTAATTCGTCGTCATCATCATGGCCATTGCCTTCCTTAACGCCACCAACGGCACCTCCACCACCGCCACCACTGCTGCCGCCACCTTTACCATCGTCCACCACTTCATAGTCTTTTAATTCAGCCTCCAAGTCCTTTTCCCATTGTTCCTCTAATTTGTGTGGATAGTTAAAAAAATATATTCATATATAAGAAAATCAGATAAAAATTGGATTCATTAAATAAGATTTTATTTTTGTTATTGTTAGTAAATTTATATAAGTATATTTAAGTATAAATATTTGGTTGCAATGCATAAATAACATTAAAATTTACAAAAAAAAAAACAAAAAATTAATATAAATATAAACATCATCTAAGTAATTCCATTAAATTACACAAATGCAATATATCAATATAATATAATATATAGGTTTAGTTTAGCCAGGTTTTAAATTAAGGCATACATAGGTGGTGGTTAATTGGTGTTATATTAATGGTTAATGGATACTTAAGAGCATTTCGATAGCGCACATAATTCTATAAACCTAAAATACTCAGAAATATATAGATTACGTATATAGTACACATATTCTCCTATTTACAAGTTAAATATGTACGTTCCTGTGAAAATTTAATACACCAAGTTTTAGCAGGTATTAATTAGATCAAGTGGGGTAACGTCATTGGACGGGACGAGCTTTCGATCTATACTGACGGCTCCATGACGGTAGATGGAAGAGCTAACAGCTCAGCTATCGTATCGGCAGCAAAGTTAATTAACGCTTTGAGGGAGACCCGAAGGCACATATCGATTTATGTTGACAGCCAGGCCGCCATCAAGGCTCTATCCGTGCACAACTTCAAGAGTAAAATCATATGAAATACAGTAGAAGCTCTTAATTATGCTCAGCAACACTCTATCAAACTTATCTGGGTACCGGTTCACTCCGGTATCCAAAGAAATGAGATGGCGGACGAGTGTGCCAGGAAAGGCGCGGCACTGCCTGTGTCTCAATCAGTTGCCGATATTTATAGACCATTACTCTATTCAATAACTTGAACAAAAGCAAAATGTTCAGTAACTTGAAAAATTCATTAAATCAATCAAACTAATCAAGTAATAATCCTAATATAATAGTTTCATGAATTAATCATTAACCAAAATATTTGATTATTGCAATAATGATTAATTTAATCAATTTAATGTATTTATTGAAACATGAGAACACATCGGATTAGACAAAACCTCTTTTACTTATAGGTAATGAAAAAATAATTGCATGTGTGCCATCGTACACGTGATAGAAGTTCTTAAAAACAGACACAGAGAGAGAGATCATTTCAAAACAAATACAACAATACAACATTTACATACAAAGTATTCTGTGCAGTTAATTTAGCTATGTCTGTCTTTCAGCCTGTCCGTCTGTCTATCCGTCTGTATGTTGCTTTTGTTTTCTTTGGCGTGTGTAATTGTTGTTTTTTTTAACTTTTGCCGTCTATCCCCTCTTGAACAAAAATTAGATCAACAGCGAGCTTCTGTGTGTTTTTCGTTCTCTTTTCTTCGTATATTCGGTTGTTTTTGTACAACACACAATCTGTTTGCTTGCATGTTGTTGTTATAAACATTTTTATACACACAAACTGCATGTTGTTGTTGTGGAAATGTAATCTTTTTTTTTAGACTTTTCCGGTGGACTTTCCACAAATTTGGCAATAGAAATACACATTCTGTGAAAATTTCAAGTATCTACCTAGTGCGGTTCAAGAGATACAGAATCCGAAAAACGTTACAATCTGTATTTTTCACTCAAAATTTGTACTAAATTTTTGCCCAACGCCGCTAAAGAAGTTTCACTTCAAAAAACATGTTGATATTTTCATACCCAAATATTACTAAGCGCCATTTTTAACATCAACCTTTCAGTATGGAAATGTAATTGTTAGTGGCCAAAATTTCTTACAGGTAAAACCTTTTCAATTTCTAATGATACAATTAAAATTTTCTAAAATCTGAATATTTCTAATATATTTTTCTTCTTGATATTATTGACCTGTCAAGCTATGCTTAAAATAATGGATTATAAGTATGTAAATTAGTTATATTATACTATTTTAAAATGATAGAACTCTAAATATATAACAAGATCAAGCAAGCAAAACACCTTTAACCAATTGTTCAGTTAAGTAGTAACCATTTTACCAAGAAATAACTGTAGGTACCAAAGAAAAACCCATGAGTATTATAATTTTAATACAATATTAATCCTACCTCGTGCCAATTAAATATCAGCTAGTCTCTTTGGCTACTATAATTCAGACACAAATTCTCACAGACAGTTATACGTTTCGGTAAACGTATAGTAATTGATATGTAATCATCTAACAATAAAAAGGCTCATAACATTAAAAAATTAATATTATAATAATTTAAAGAAAGAAATGTATACATACATAAAAACATTAAATTTTTATAAAACTTGCTTGGTCTTGTGTATAATACAACATATGATAACTTTAAATACTATAATAATAAAATTACTTTTCCGATAACCATAAATTATATTTGATTATATTAAAACAAATACATACAGTGAACTGTTTAAAATTATAGTTTTAGGTCGGTCATATTCAGTTTCAGAATGTTTTAGAAACGTCAAACTAGGATAAAGTCATGATTAGTTGGGGCCTAGGTAAAATTAAATTTCATGTCACCTTTTCATGTTAGTAAGAATAAAAAGAATTATAAAAGTATCAGTATATTTGGGTTCTCTGATCTATTGATAAATTTATGCATTGCCTCCCCCTTGCTCCATTGTTATAATTAGGGCTACAGATGAAATGGCAAACCTTTATTGCTCTCAGGCATTTTCTTTAGGATTTTAATTTTACATCGGTGTTGCTTTGATTCGAGGCCCCGGCTATTAAATATGAGTTTGAATAAATGCTTTCTATTACTGCTAAGTGATTAGATTTGCATATACAACACGGACTTTAAATCGAATATGGTTTGATCAAATGGCCTTATAATGATGATCAAGAATTATATATTTATTTTTGGAAATTTCCAAGATATTTTTTCAACATGTTGCAAATTTTAAGGAACATATAGAACACAGGTTTTTAAACTAAGCGAACCACTTCTTGAGCACCATTTTTTTATGTCCCATTCCAAACCCTAAGTATATAATGAAATACGTGTTTTTGTGCATCTTTGGGGGTCGATGATCCACAATTTAAAAACGGCTGTTATGCCACATTCATAGTAGCAATAAACTTTTTAACATATTCAAATAAAACTTAGACTAATCTTTTAATTTCAAAGAACTCTGTACCATATTCATCACAGTTCATATATCGTATATAAAGTCCCTATATTATATTAAGCTTTACAAAAGACATATAAATATTAAAGTGAGATAATTTTTAAGACATATAATTATTTAATCTATTAAACTATGTAATACTTTTATTTTAAACCTTATTTAATAAAATCTTTAAGACATAATAAGAGAGAATAAATTAAAAAAAAATTAAGTGTATTTACAGCGCAGAATAAACACAATAAATAAATAAACCGAAAATATTTAAAAAACCCTTTTATATATAAATAACATTGTATATATAAGAAATGCTTTCTATACATTGATTTTGTTAGTAATAAATTTAAGAAGCACGCAAATCAAAATGCAGCAGGCAAAATATTACAATAAAATATATAGATATATAACATACAAATATTATATAAAAATATACATACATGTACGAACAGAAAACTTTGTTAATTTAACAAAAATTAATACTATATATTATGTATAAATTTTCGTAAGCTTGGGGGGTTGGGTTCAAATATAAGTAGTATTTTTTTTAAATACAAAAAGGTAAAATCTTGTATGGCTTTGGATTTAGATTTTGTGTTTTGGCATTTGAGCCAATTTGAACGAATATAGTAAAAGGATTTACAATAATAAGTATATTTTGTGTGGTGAGTTAGTTATGAATTCGTTTCGAAGCTACATAAGTTCTAAAATATCATTCAATAAATTCTTACAATCAGCTGTGTCAAATGTTTTCCGATTCAGTAGTTATCCTTTTACCGAAAAAATTTAATTGTAAACATTAATGGTCACACTCTGGAACGTGACACACAATTCAATGATCTGGGTCTAAAGAGTTTAATGATCCTTACACTACCAAATTATTATTTACCTCTTTGGTTAGAGCAATTCTTGAACACGCATCGTGTGTATGGGACCCACAGTTTAAAAAGTATAGTGATAATATTGAATCTGTTCAAAAACAATTCTTACTTTTTGCACTGCGTAGTTTACACTGGGATCCTAACATCAACCTTCCATCCTACCAAAGCCGTCTTAAGTTAATCCACCTCCCAAAACTAGCTAGTCGTAGGACGTCTCTTGGTGTCACTTTCCTGCACAACCTTATTCTTGGTAGTTTTTCTTCCCCATCTTTGCTTGGAAACATAATTTTTAATGTTCCTTCACGGGTTACAAGGAATTTTTCCCCTATATTTATTGGGACCTGTAAGACCTTTTATTTACAGCACGACCCATTGCGTTTTATATCAATCGTACAACCTATACTTTGAGCTAGTATCTAACTCTATTTCTTCCGATCAGCTAAAATTTAATTTTTTAACTTAACTTAACCCTTAGCTTTCTATTAACCGATTAACTTAATTTCATTTGTTCTCATTTTTGGTAATTTTTATGTATTTTACTAGAAAAAAGTTGAAGCTAAAGTATCTTTATAGTACAATCCTGTTTTAAGTATTAAAGTTGTCTTTATAGTGCATGCTTTTATATATAGCTGATGAGGTTAGGTCTGTAGCCGTAAAGTAGTTTACTAAGTTTACAAGTTATGTCACTTTAAATATAAACATTTTTTTCAGATCTGAGAAATAAAGCACGCATCGAAATTGCTTTTCTTATCATGGTATGGAGATTGTCTTTTCCAGTGAACTGATAACTCTAGTTTTATTATATTATCTATGTTCAACAATCTCAAGATCTCGATAGCTCAAATACTAGTAGATTGGACTGACATAAGACACAAAATTATGATTGAATATGCACAATGAATAATTAAGTACTGTATTGATGAATGTTGATTATATTATTTATTCGTATCATATTCTTCCATTCATAAGATGCTGTCAAGTTCTCTTGACCATAAAATAAAAGTCGTATTGTAGATATTTATTATCAGACTAGCTGTGCCCACGACTTCGTACGCGTGGGGTATATGAAATATATATGTGTAATTGCGTGTATTTTGTTAACTTTTTTTGCTAATCATCAGCTGTTTAATGTTGCTGCTCTGCAAAAGAGGAAAACATTCGAAAATAAACCAAAAAGTAGGCAACAGAATTAAAAATATGAATATCTTTTGGATTCAGTCGGTCGATTTCGATCAAATAAACGCTAAATGTTACACGAAGCTTGCTAAAATACACCAGTCAAAACCGCATTTAAATAGGTTAAGCCGTTTCTGAGATTAGCGTGCACAAACACTAAAAGGCTTACGATGTTTTATATATATAGATATAGATTTTTGTGATAGAGCTGCAGTTCTTGGTCCACAAAAAACTAGGGCTCCACAGTACCATTACTGGGGTCCATAGCAAATATTTTGTTCAAGAGGGGGTCCTCGGACAATTTATAAGTTTATTTATATATATGTTGTTTTGAAAAGATGTAGAACAACTTATCTTGTGATCACCAACTGGGGGTTTCTACGTTTCTTTATATAGAATAAAGAATATACTGCAATGTTAAATATTTTGTATATGAGAGGGTTTCAAAGAATTTATTGTATAATTTTAATAAAAATAATAGAAAAAATATGAAAATAAATGTCTCAAAAATAAAAATACCAAAAAGACTATTTATTGACTATAGCAATAACGATACGAACGACAAAAGAGATCAATAGATATTATGTGAAATATAAATCAACAAACAAACATAAATGTTTTTCAATTAACTTCAAATCTAATATTATATAAATAATTAAAAATGAACATCAAATTTGATTTTGTTCAACAAAATTATATAATATCAGGTATTAAGAACAACACGAGAGATAAAAAGGAATTTAGAGGGAATTTAGCTCAAAACATATAGAACACACACACATAGACATTTAATAACGCACTAAAAAAAAAAACAATTAAACAAATGAGATCTTTAAAATATTTGAATCATTTTAAATTATTATTCTTATTGTTTGTGATTTGAATAAATTAAAATAAATATTTTTGCAATTCAAAATTTTTAAAAGAAGAAAAAATTGCAAACTAATTTAGTAAATACCCTTCACACTAAAAAACATAGTTGAGATCTATCAATAATTGGGGTAATGGTGGCCTTAGAGGTTTTAAACATCCTGCTGTCACTTTCACGATGAAAATCGCTCATAAGAACTTAAAAATTTCAAAGATGTTTAATAAACAAGTAGAAATATTGCGATATAGGGTTATTACCATTAATATAAACTAGATGATCATTCAAAGGTGTCTAGGGAGCAGTAAGTGTGATTATTAATTCGAAGACATAGGCAAGACAGGAACACGAGAAATCAAGGTAAGAACTTCCCCATTGTCGTTTTTAAAGCCTGTATTCATAAAAATTTTTGTGTTTATGATAATTATGCCTAAACAGTAAAAAATCAAGGGATCGAAGGTTTCCAATTTCAAACGTGTTCAATTAGCGTCTTGTAATGGAATCACTTGTCTTACTATGAGAGAAATGTCCAATGCATCATGCACTTTGTGAAATGTTTAGTGGATTATAAAATTTTTGATTCTTAGAAGTAGAGGTAGTAAGTTCACAAGTCCAAAGTGCCCTCGTTTGATCGTGGGGTAATGTCTGTTTCGCAAGTGGGGTAACGATTTTTTGTTTGCTTATTAAATTTATCGAACCAGGTAACTTAAAAGCCACCAAACGGAAACGGAAAAGCAACACTGCAAATCAAAATTGATGTTGCTGCCAACTGTCGCCTTGTTGCTGCTAGTACTTTGTGTGCTTGTTATAGTCCAAGGCTTGTTTACAATCCTGTACTCTAAAAACTTGTAAAAATTCTGTAGTAAAACTATGGGTCTTTTTATAAAATATTTGTATAGATTTGACATATCTCAAGTACGTACGGCTAGAACTGCAGACAGACTTCGTGTGCTGCATCTTCTTAAGCCCTGTGCTGTTGGCCACAGCACTATCTTACAAGAAGTAGGAACTCGAACTTATGGAGGAGAATTTGACTACTGTGTGCTAGAACAAAAATGGAATGACAATTATAAGACAAGATTCCCGGATAGAGATGATTAGAGATTGGGTAACGTCATTGAACGGGATGAGTTCTCGATCTACACTGATGGAACCAAGATGGTAGACTAACAGCTCAGCTATCGTATCGTCTACCTGAATGGTGTAGCGTGTTCCAAGCAGAAATCTACGCGGTCTGGCAAGCAGCAAAGTTAATTAACACCTTGGAGGATACCCCGAGGCACATATCGATTTATGTTGACAACCAGGCCGCTATCAAGGCCCTGTCGTCCCACAGCTTCAAGAGTAGTCATACGTAGTGTGGTTGAAGCTCGGCAGCAATCTATCACATTCATCTGGGTGCCGGTTCACTTCGGTATCGAAGGAAATGAGATGGCGGATGAGTGTGCTAGGAAAGGATCGGCACTGCCTATCTCTCAAGTGGTTACCGATATTCATAGACCCCTACAGGATATACTATTGTGCCTTGACGTAAAGCAGACAGGAAGAGGGCAAATGAGTCTGGCTGTACTGTTGCAAGAACACTGTGGCCTTGCTTTCAACCAAAGAGAACCTCCGAGCTCCTACACTTTAACAAGAAAAGGGTTCGGACGTTGACTGGAGTTATGGCGGGGCACTGCACCATAGGGCTGATGTCTCATAGGATGCAAGTTCCACACAATGAGTTCTGTCGTAGCTGTGAAGACGAGGAGGAACCGGAGTGCATCCAACACCTCCTCTGTGATTGCCCTGCTCTACTCAGTAGACGAACCCGGTTTCTCGGGAAACCATTCTTCGAAGACATGGACATAGACATGTTCGTGGACTCCTCAGGCTGGTTTTCGAGAAAGAGAGACTGTTGTGGATTGCCCCCTCCCCCTCTTAATCCCCTTTTCATTTTTTTTATCAGGTATCACAATGGGCCTTTAAGGCTTCTGGGTGAACTCGCGAGCAATGGCGAGCGGCCTGTATAACCTACCTAACCTACATTACATTTACTCTTTTCTTTATTTAAGAGAAGCATTAATACAAATTGATGAGGGGGCATCACAGATTTAGATGCGGATTAATTCATGCTAAGGCATGGATTCCTTATCTTCTTCGAGATTAACACTGTGATTTTAACTTATTTTCCATCGACAATTACATACATTATATATATGGATATTGATCTGGTATTAAACATGTTTAATTTTAATAATTTCACTTAATCACTACAACATACCATACTAATCTAATCTAATTACAGAAACAGTGTAGACAAATGTTTAGATCACTTAACTTTACATTAAGTTTCTAACTTTCCTCTTTGATCTATCGATTCACTCATCTTTCTGTGTGGAAGGGTATTTAATCATCGATAAACCGAAGTTAGTGTATTTTTTTTTTAATTTTTATTTAAAACAATTTAAAGAAATCTCTAGATATATTAATTGATTAGACAACAACAATTAATTGGGTAATGTAATAATAATTTTTTTTTTAAACAGAAAAAATTAAGAAACCAACAATTGTTTTTTTTTTTATTTTTTTTTGAAAAACTTACCACACAAAATTATGTTTATTTTTTGGTTTTTTATTTTCTTATTTAGGGGATTTTCTTTTCTTTTTGCGTTTCTTTTCTTTTGCGTTTGTTTGTTTGTAATTTTTGTTTTGTTTTGAGTAAATATTGGGCTCATTTTTATATAGTAATAATATATATATATATATAGAATTTTCTTTGTTTTTTGTTGTATTTATTTTTTTTTTTAATATATATATTTGTTTGTATTTGTTTTTTGTTTTTTTGTAATTTTGTTAATTAGGTTTTTTTTGTTAATTTTTTGTTTTTTGGGTTTTTTTGTTTTGGTTTTTTGTTAATTTAGCGCAAATCCATTCAATCTTCTGCAAACATGAATTAAAAAAGTAAATGAAAAACAAACAAATTGTTAAACAAATGTTCTTCTTTTTTGTTTTTTAAAGATTTTATCATATATTTTGTTTTTAAATTATTATTATTTATAGTTTTTGAAATTTTTTGACATAAAAATTTTGCTTGGTTTTTTTTGTTTGTGAAAGTGAGTAAGTAGCGAGCGAAGGAGGCGAAAGGTGGTGGTGGTGGTGGTTGGTGGGTGAGGTAGGTTTTGGGAAAATAAACCAAAAAAGCATTAAAAACAACTAAATAGTTTGGAATTCATTTTCGAAATAACTTAACAAAATTAGAATTTAAATTTAAAAATTATACGTTTTATTAATTTATTGTTTTTTAAATTTGCGGAAAAATTTGATTTGCAAAAATGTTTTTGTGCTTGAAATATGAAGAAAAATAAATATAAAATTTGCTTTTTTAATTGCATAATGAAATATAATTTGAGAATATTTAAATAATTTTTATTTTTAGTTATTTGATGTTTTCTGTTATATACTCAACTTTGATGGCTTTGATATAGTTTTTTAAATATATGTATATTATTGATTTGTTGTTGTTGTTGAATTCTGTTGTTTTTCGATGATATTTTGTTATTAAAATAAATTATTGGATTGGCAAGAAATTTATGCCAACCAAACACAATTTATTTTTTATATTTCATATATTATTATATTTTTTAATATTAAAAAGTTTTTTTGTCCTGTGTAAATATATTCTTCTTTTGCTTCTTTAAAATTTTGAATTTTTATATTTATTATTATTATTTATTATATTTATATTTATTATTATTATTATTTATTATTTTCGTTTATTCATTTTATTAATTAGTAATTAAATGTCATAGCTTTTTTTGTTTTGTTTTGTTTGGTTTTATATTATTTTTTATATATATAATAGTTTGAAAAAAAAATTTAAAAAATATACAAAAAGAAAGAGAAAAAGGAAGAAAGAGAAGAATAATTTTTTCTTTACATATGTATAAATATATATATATCATTTTTCACGATTTTAATTATTATTTTTTTTGTTTTTCTAAATTATTTTCATTTTTTTTTTATACATATAAAATTTGTTTTTGCGATATGGTTTCTTAGCTTGAAGGTTTTGAATGGTGAATGGCAACTTTAAAGGTTTTTAAGGTTAGAAAATATTATAAATTAGAATCCAATAAAATTTGGTAAACATTTTTCCACCTCATTTCCCAAAAAAAAAAAAAACAACAAAAAATCAAGCAAACAAAAAAAACATATTTGCAAAGAAATTTAACATACATAAAATTTGTTCGTAATAAATAAGTTAAAAAAAAAAAAATATTCGAGCATTTTCTTTATGAATTGAAATATGTATGTATGTTTTGCTTTAAATGACTTGTTGAGTATTATGCGGCACATACATTATGTGATCTATTATACAATGACATTTTGCTTGTTGACTCTCTCAAAGTGAGCGGAGAAGGGTCATAGCTCGATTCTATGAAAAATCATAAAGTTTTGATTTTTAATTGTACAATGAGTCGCATAATGTATGGGCCCCTTTAGATATTATATTTCTAAGTCGTTAACTATGTATTACTTTTTGATTTAATTGAAAGATTTTATACCTGAAGTTTTCAAGTATTTCGAACATAAGTAATGAAGAAAGATTTTTAAGTAAAGTACTGGTTAAGGTTAGATAGAAGTTGTTACATGTAGGGCATAATTGGAGCACTGTGATGCTAGTTAAGTACAACTTAGTTTTGACTTTATTCATTGAGATAAATATTTATTCTTAATCTTATCTTTCTAGTAGTAACTGTATATATAAATATACATATTTTTTATTGACATGAGCACTGCTGAGTCTCTATACCTCTATAAATTACTATTGCCACTCTATTAGTTCTATATATTGTACATCCATTATACCCATAATCTTATTCCATAAGTTTAGAATTTGTTCTTACAGACTATTTGAATCATTATCATCATTAAATATAATATTCGAATTATTTAATAGTTTTGATATTTAAGGTACTCCACTGGTCATTTTGAAATTTATTTAGGTAAATTTCTTATAATTATCTTCACTCCTAATAGGTCATATAACCTTAACTGAGAATTAAAATTAAAGACATCAAAATTTTGGATACGGTTTAGACCAGATAGAAACATATACCATGTTTATAAGACACCCAAAACGGTTTACACCGAGATCAACTTGACTCAGAACACATGCATATAGAAATTTTCTATGTCTTTCGCTTACTTACTTGAACTTCTTCCTTCTCTTAAAAACCTATGTTCAGTATATAAGTTAACTGAAGTTAAAAAAAAAAGAATATTTTTTTCCAATACTGTAGTAAGGCGTAACAGCTAAATGATACGGTACAGGGACAGTTTAGCAAACAACAACTATGACGCTAATCAAAAACTGAACACATGATTGATTGATTTGCTAAGCTTCCTTAGTATTCCTAAGGCATTTGTTATTTGTGTCTTTAACATCGACTCCAAGCGGTAAGTTATATGACGCTTGAAAATGATTCCTTTTCCCTTAATATTTTAATTATATTTACTATTTATTATACAAAAATGTAGGACTCTAAATTTAATTAAAAAAGCTGGGCTAATTGACTAGCGAATGAATGTTTTTAATGAAAATGTATAAATTTAATGTTAAATGGTTTAATGTGATTTCTTTTATAGCACTATAATTTAGATAATATCACCACTAATCAGAGATCCAATAGATAGCCTTTGTAATTTTGGTTACATTGCATGAAATTACTATGCCTTATGCTTATGAATATGTAAAAAGAAGGAAGGTAACACATTAGATTGAAATTAAAAGATAAACAAGGAACCACAAACTTAAATTCTTTCAAAAAACAAAAAAAAAAAAACCATAATATATAGGGTAGTAGAAAGTTAGTTAGTAATCATCAAAACTTAAAGAACTTAAAGAACATTTGTTAAATAAAAATAAGAAAGAAAAAGCGCAACATAAAAAATCTTACCATCATTACTACTATTAAATGGGGAATCATCATTTGGTATCATGGTATCGATGCCTAGTTTGCGCATCCCATCCTTAATTTCAGCTAAATCCAATTCGTTTGTAGTTTGAAAATCATCGGAAACAAATTCTGATTCGGAAAGTTTTGGATTCTTTTTGCCAAGTGAGGCGGCAACAGAAGTATTAGCAGCTGCACCAGCAGTAGCAGCAGCATTAGGATTTTCTTTGCCACCAGCAATTTGAGCAGTTTCTTCAATATTCATGACACTTTTCAAGTCAGTAGTAATAACTTTGGTTTGAGCTTTGGGACTTGCAGGATTAAAATCAGTAGCAGCAACCACAGAAGTGGCTGATTCAGTTTTCTTGGCAACAATATTGTCTTTGTTTATATTTTTAGCTTATTTTTTTTTATATTATTTGTATTTTTTGAATTAATTAAATCATTTTTTTATGTTGTTTTAATTTGCGCGTTTTTATTTTTATATTTTTTTTGTATAGATTTTTTGTGTGATTAAGTGTGGAGAAAAACCATTAATGAACATAAAAAGAGGGGGAAAAAATAAGAATATAATAAAAATTAAAAAAAAAATCAAAAATAAAAATATTCAAAATAATTAATGTAAAATATTAATATTAAATTAAATAAATATACTTTATTATTAAAAAGAAAATTAATTAGATGAATACGCTTTGATTGATTGATTGATTGATTGATTGAGTTTTGTGATAATATATATTTTTTCTATATATTTTTTTATTGTTTAAATTTAACGATAACACGAGAGCGAAGAGAGTTTTGTCGATTGTTGAGCGATTTTGATGTTATTGAGATTTTTTTTATATTTTTAATGATAAGTATTTAAAAAATACGAAATAAAATTAAAAATAAAATAAAGAAAAACATTTTGATTTTCTTTACTTTTTTTCATATTTAAACAAAGAAATTTTTCATTTTCACAAGACACAAAACAAACAAAACTAAAGACAAATTAACAATTTCATTTTTTTTTTACATTTTTAGCAGTGATCATTTTTTGTACAATTTTCTAGACAAAAGAACATAAAAAAATAAATAGAATAAATATAAAAACAAACTCAAAAATCCTAGAAAAGGAAAATTTTAAGCAGCGCAAACTCATAAACTCGAAATTTTCGAATAGAATGAATTTTTTTAAAAGAAAATCAATTAAAGTGAGTGAGAGTCTCTTTTTAGGCGCTCAAAATAAATATTTTGTAAAAGGATAATAAATCAGCTAAAGTGCTCTTTCATTAAATTAAAAAATAAATAAATAAAATTAATTAAAAAGGTTCGTTTTTTATTAAACTAAAATTTAAATGGTTAGCAGCAATATTAGGTTTATAAAGCAGACAGACAGAGCGAGATTTGAGAGTAATATATTTATAGAGAGAGAGACTGATAGATAGTTATAGAGAGATATTCAGAGAGAGAGAGAGATATTTGAGTTGTCAGAGCGCATTAATTAAGGTTAAAGAAAAATTTTAATATTTAATAAAAATATATAATAAAGAGACTTAAAGATAATACAGAGAGATAGAGACAGAGTTTTGATAGATAGATAGATAGAGAGAGAGAGAGAGAGTAGTGTGTTGATAGGTTCGAGTTTTGGAGTGTGTGTTTTTTTGTATCTATGTGTGTTGTGGCATGTGTGTGAGTTTGAAGTAATTGTTATGTGTGTTTTTCACTGAACTTACCATCTTCACCGCTTGAAGCTTGACCAACGCCATCAGCACCAAGTGTACCCAATTCAGCGGCTTGAATAATTAGCGAAACGCGATAGAAATAATTTCGCCAGAAATGCTCTTCAGTTATACTAAAAATATATAATACAATAAAAATTAATATAGTGTAATTTAACTGGAGTAATGTATGATGCGGGGAGTCTGATAAGATTCTTAACTAGTAACAGCATCAGAAAACATTGATGCCAAGAAGGCCACTGGTTGAGCTTGTTGTGATGCCACGATGAGGAGTATTTTTCTCCTTTTTAACTGAATCAATTTGAGCCAATTACAAAGCACACTTATTAATAAGTGATATACGAAAAACGTTTTTACGAGTGAAATGCGAATGGACACAACAGTTTCCAGTGATGGTTCTTATGAAAACCCTGATATGCAGTTTAATAATATTCTTTGTGAGACGTTGAACTTTGACTGGGATTTTCTAGCAATTTTGATATCTGTATAGCTAATCCATCTGTGATTGTCAGAGTTAATCAGCATTAATCAGTTGTATTTCACACGTTGTGAGTACGTAGTATGCATTTTCTTTCAATCTGATCAGCCCTCCAGTTCCAGCATATCTTAACTAACAAATAAGTCTAATATAGTCTTAAATAGGCCTCAGTTTCTTACAAATTCCTCATTCATTCTCATTGTATTGTAATCAACGAGCTAGTTTTCATGTTTGGAAACACATATGGATGATGATGCGATTCGTGGCCCGATGTATGTATTATTACGATGGTAGAGCGTATTTATGAGTTCCAAATGCATCCGTTTGTACTTGATTTCAATTTCAATTATTCCAATAATGCTGCATAATATGTGCCTGTTATCGTTTTTCCTATTTAAGTTCATCATGAGGACATGGAACCGCTTCTGCCTTCTTCCAATCATTAGAATCGCCTTCTACCCAATGTTTTGACTGTTCCTTGCTATCAAGTGTGTAGTGATGGGTCTATGTTTCATTAACTATTATGAATCGACAGAGATTTTACTTTGGATTACTCTTAAACATGGCTCAATACTGCGTCGCATTTATTGTAAGCATAACATTTTTGTTGATAGTTTGTTCGTAACGTGTAATTCTTGTCCCATTCCTTTTGTTAAAATATTTATTATGTCAACATCAAGCACACTGTTATTTCTTCAGTGACAGCTTCTTTTATCATTCTGTTTGCTGCTTACCATGTCCACATTTAAATTCATATACCCAAAAGCAAACAATGAGGAATGATGGTGCAATATGTGCCATAAACTACATTCAATTCTTCTTTAATGTCTACAAAGTTAATGCCTTTCACATAAAGGTGTTTGATCACAGCACGAAATTTGGTTCTCTTCACTTCCATAGAAAAATAAAAGTTGTGTTTCTTATTTAACTATGAATGACGTGTTGAATTTGATTCACGGAAAAGATATTACTTTCTGATACTGATAAAATTTATGTATACACCGCCGCTTGTTCAATTAAGAATTTTATCAAACCTTCCACATATATAGCCATTCCCACTTACATTTTAGGTACCAACTCAAATCGCATTGTTTCGAGCGCCTTATCTTCAGCCATAATGGCAATTGCAGTTGGATATGCAGTGTCATAACTGAAATCAAAATCAACACCAGCCGGTGGTGCACGTACAAAGTTACGACGATCCTGTGACAAGCCCATAATTTCTTCTTTGATTTTAGCCTCATTTGGATGGCCAATCCATGGAGCAGCACCATTACCAACACCACCTTGGCCCTTAATAAAGGCTTCCTGTTCTTTGTTGAATGACTCGAGTATGGTCTATGGATATAAGATAAAAATGATAAGTGATTTGATTAAGAATAAAAATTCCAAGTGAATAACAAACACTTACATTATCCTTGACTGTTTCCTTTATTTTAGTACCAGCCTTGCTGATGGCCGAAGACAAAAATGAACCAAAATGTTTGGCTTGTTGTGTTACTTTTGTGGTTACTAAAATTCAATCAAGAAATTGGTTTAGTATTTTGGAAATGCCAAAAAAAAAAACAATGATGAAAGAAATATCGTGCATTCCATACTACTCAGCTAAAAATTGAAACTACAAAACAACTAAGTTGGATCAAAAGGGTAAAGAGATATAGACTCTAGTAGTTGCTACTTCATAATGAACAACAAACGAACGAACGAACAAGTGAACATTATTGGCATTTCAGTAGTAGTAGTAACCTGTCACTTTGCATATTAATTTCATTTCAATTTTCTTTTGAAGTCAATTTTCTTTTCTTCTTTTGTTTTTAAATTAAATTTGCACATTTCTTTAACCAATTCTTTTTTTGTTTGTAATTTTGTTTTGTTTTTCTCTTTTGTATACTGTGACACGTACTTTTTACTTCATCGCCCTTACCCTGTCCAATTTGACCCTCATCGCCTGTTGGTGTACCACCACCAGATGCTGGATGCGAATCGGCACCTTCTGTAGCACTGTAAATATATAAAGCATAGTGCAAAGAATGCAAAGAACTCAATATTAGTTTAAACATTTTTATATTATTTTCTATAAGAAAATTTAAAAATCTACACATATTTTATATACAACATCATCATTATCATCATCATCATCACTAAGAACAACATCATACAAGTAGAGTACATGCACTACATTAAATATTCAAGGCAGCATACAAAAATAAATTTCATATAAACTTAAGTAAGTAAATATGTTGACGTGCTATGGAGATTTTAAAAAGTACAATACATAATCATTTGCATGCATTTACACAAAATATTACAAAGATTGATGCAAAGACATGCAAATTTTACTGAAATAATATTTCTAAAGGATTTAAGACAATTTCATTTGCCCGTTTCATTTTATATAGTCAAAATTTTCCTATTCAGAATAACGACCACACCACCGAATAACAGAAATAATGACCAATAACATCATATTTATTCAATCTATGGCGCATAAATGTATGATGAATATCATATTATCAATTTATGTTCTAAATTGTTAATCTTATTTTTATGGGAAAAACCAATCACATACGCGAATTGTATTCATTTAAGTATACAAAAAATTAGTCATAGTTTAGATGTATCTACTGTATTCTAGATCTTTGAATAAGGATCTTTTATTTTGGGGACATTTATATGTATTAACTTTAGATAAAAGAGATATTTGGATTATGTGGAGATAAGAAAATAAATAATGAGAGTCTCCATTCAATAGGGAAATTCATGGTTTTCCTTTAGTTTATAGAAATAAAAATTGTGGGCTCTAAAAAGTATACAAATTAGATTTGTGAAAATTGTTGTAACTCCACATTTTTATAAACTAATATTGGAGCCCATAGTCATTGACCTAATATAAATACATAAATAAATGATATAAACTAACATTACCTTATTGCGAGAAAGAACTTATTGGAAGAATTCTACTTAGTTTACTTTTATTACTTGATGAAAGCATAACGAAATTCTTATGGAAAATTATTGACTTGTAAAGTGCATTGCACAGCGTGTGCGAATTAGACACTCAGTCAGTAGTCACAGATTGGCAATATTTGCAAGTTTTAAGTTTTGTTTTGGACACAAGTTAAAAAGAGCGCCATATTAATTTCCAAGAAAAGATTCGTAGGGATGTCAGTGGCCAAATATTTAAATAACAATTTCTATGATAGATAGCAACTCAAATGAATGATAAAGTTTCAAATTATCATACTATAATAATAATGTGATAATGATCATCCTATTTACCTGTGTACCTCACAAATCGTTACCATTGAATTTCCGGATCAATATACACAAGAAATGGATAAATATTGGGTTAGTGGAAAAGTAACTTCCGAAAATTTGAAGACATCTCTGTAAGTATAAATCCGATCTGGGAATGCCATACAACAATGAAAAGCTGGTAACCTTGGTAAAACCATGCTGTTAAAACAATCAACAAATGATTATTAAATCTACTGTTTTTGCGTAAAGAAAATGAGTGCCGAAACAGAGAAAATTCGCTACAATTTGCAGTATTTCTATGAAGAGCGAAAACTCATAAAAAAATTTGTGCACATCATGGAACAGAGCAATGTTTGCGCGATTTCGTTCGGGATATTTCGATTTGAAAGACGCGCTTCGGTCTTCGGCCTTGCACCGAAAAAGTGGACTAAATCAATAAAAGAGTGAAGAATGACCGGCACATAAGTACTCGTGACATCGCTAAGGATCTTGGTATTCACGATACGTCAGTTTTATACCGACTATACAAAAAAGCTGGGTGTTTGGGTATCATACAATTTGACAAAAAAAAATTTAATGATCGCATTGCAACTTGCGAAATGTTACTGAAACGGAATGATTTGCAACCTTTTCTATCCAAATTGATAACTGGCTATGAAAAATGGGTAACATACGACCATAATGTGAGAAAAAGGTCATGGTCTAAACCAGGTGAGCCTGCCCAAATCATTGAAAAACTGGCGCTAACTACGAGGAAGTTGTTGCTGTGCATTTGGTGGGATTGCAAAGGTCCTGTGCAGACTAAATGCAGCGTTGAATGAAAAACGGATGCAATTGGTAAACAGAAAGAGAATAGTCATCCACCACGACAACGGTAGGCCACACACATCTTTGAAGACTCAACAAAAATTGAGGGAACTCGGCTGGGAAGTGTTAATGTACCTACCATATAGTCAGGAACTAGCACCACCTGATTACTCTTTATTGCGCTCCATGCCAGTTTTTTGATCAGAAACCCCAGAATTTCTACAAAGACGGGATTATGGTTTTACCCGAAAGATGGCAATAGGTTATCAATAACAATGGAAAAGATTTGATGAAATAAAGTTGCTTTGTTATAAGAAAAAAAATTGTTGAAACATGATTCTCATTTTTGGAAGATACTTTTCCTCCAACCCAATATGACCGTAGTTTTTATTTTATTTTTTCTCCATTAGTCAATTAATTCTGTTATCACTAATCTCATTTGGCTACAAAAAAAAAAAAATGAAGAGAGGAAAACAAAACAGACGAGGCCTCGATCATATACAACACTTAGTTGTCCTATTCCCATTTACCTGTGTACCTCACAAATTTTCATCACTGAATCTCCGGTTGAACAATATCCGCAGTTTTTATTTCCATTAGGCAATTAATTCTGTTATTACTTGTCTTATATAGTTTTCGTCTCTAGGTGTGGCTTGGTTAATAGTCTTAATAATATATTATTTGTTTAAAAAAATGTAGCACAGGAAAATAAACCTGTGAAGACCTTGATCTTAGATACTTAGTGTTTTGAAGATAAGGTACCACAATTTTAATTCAGTTAAGGGAATGTCATTCTCTGATTTGTTGAAGAACTTAATATTCTTTTTTAGAAGTGAATAATCTCGGTATTCAGAAATTAAAATACAATATATAATCAGACCTTCAGTAAAAGATTGGCACAACTAAAAGAAAAATTATTAATCATTTTTCTGAAAGGTACTTCGATATTTCGTAGAACTCAAAATGATGGAGATCAATTCAACATGTAAAGTAACATTTTCAAAACAAATTTTTTTGTATGGGGAATGTGGAACCCATAGTAATGTTCTAAGATAAGAAATAAAACGGAAAGAGACAGAATAGCAATTTTTCAGAAATGAATAGCTAGCTGATTAAATTTAGCAAATATTTATTAGTCAAATCAGCACAATGAGTCGGTATGAAGTAGACAGGAGAAAGAAGGAAAGATGACATTTTAATCAATTTGTAACTAAGAAATTGTCGACTTGACTTAGCAAAAATTGTATAAACAGAAATTTTAAGTCATTATCTTATAAACAAACATGAAATCTTTTCCAATATAATCGTCACATTCCATGAGTTTTCCCCTTAAATTTTAAATTGCTTTAAATTAAAATAAGTTAAATTAATTTAACAAAACAATAATTTATGCACCATTCTTATTTATACAAAACGTTAAGTTAACTACAACATTTTGTGCTATAAAGCATTTTTATGTTAATAAAAATCAATTATTTATATTAAAGGAAAAAAATAAACGTTTATGTATATTTACACTTTGCTTTGGTTTTTTGTTCATGTTGTTTAATAATTATTATTGTAGAATTTGTTTTCTTATTTATTTTGTATATATTTTATTTATTAATTTATATTGTTTGTCTGTTTGTTTTCATATGATAAATATGAATATGAGCATATTTAAATGAAATTTTCAATGAATGATGACCAAGTGTTTGAGAGGAGTTTTGTGTTAAGTAAAAAGTGATGATGAGAAATAAATTATATATATAAAAAGAGAGCAAATGATGAAAATATATTTATTTAATAAAAAACATATACTATGATTATTTTTCCAATTTTGATTTGATAGTAAAAAATTGTTTTTTGTATTTTTTCATGATTTGTGTGAGAATTTATTTGAAGAAATTGATTTTGCGGCATGCAACACGAAATTTGTAGCATGAAATTGGATTTCATATGACAAATAGAATGAATTTTATACTTTAAACATATAGAAATTGACACTCAATTTGTATTGCTCATGTCAGTTGTAGTAAATACAATCAATAGTTGACATATATAGAGAAAGAGAGACAGTGAAACATAGATAGAAAAAGGACGAGCCCGAGAAGATTGAACATTGAGATTTGAGATTGAAACGAGCGAGCGCTAGAGACACATAAAAACATAAAATACTCGTATTTGATGCATTTCAGTAAAGTATAGAAAAAATTAGATAATAAATAAACAGAAGCATCTATAAAACACATTGAGATCAAATTAAAGAAATGATGCTACAACAAAAAACAAGAATCATCTATAAATGAAATGACTGAGAAAAAGCAGAAGAAGAAAAAAAGAAATATCAAATCAAATGAAAGGATTTAGAGCGACACACACAAAAACAAGGCAATTTCTTATATTAGTTTTTATAATAGTATTATGATATCTAGAAATGCTAAAACTACCAACGACAATTAAGTTTTTGTTTTAGTTTTTCTTATTTCTTATAATTTGATTTAAATTTTAATTACGATACGATTTTCATTCACTAGAATTTATCCTTGGAGTTATTGTTATTGTTGTGGTTGTGATGGGCCGCTTTATAATGATGGAATCTGATACTTTGATACTTTTTCATCTTGGTAAGTGATCATTACAAATGAAAAATACATAATTAACTGATTTGTTTATGTCTCTAAATAAATACACACACGCACGTACGCACAAGATTTGAGAGCGCATTTTTTCTTTGTGAAAATCAAAACAAAAGTGAAAAAAAAAGAAAATATGAAAGAAATATAATTAATGAAGCTAAACACAAAACACTAAATGAATTAAATTTTAAAGAAATATGAAATCTTTTCTTTTTTTTTTCATAAAATAATTTTGGCCTAGAAACTTAAAAAAGAAAATTATTCAAAACGAGAAAAACATCATGAAAGGTGAAATGTTTATGAATGTTTGAAAATGAATTTTGTTTCTTTTCTTTTTCTTTTCATTGGTCATTAAAAAAGTAGGCAGTAAAAGTTGTCCTTTCGTTAATTAGATTTTAAAATAGATTAATATTTTCTATGGTTAAAAGAAATGTCTACTTACCTGGAATTACTCTTAAATATATATTACATTAATAGCGTAAATGTATGGAAATATAATTTTATATACATATCTTAATATTTGTTGATTATTTTTATTTTTTAGGAATAAGTTCTTCAATTTGTTTTTGATAAAACGTTGTAGATAAACTTTTTTAAGTAAATGCTAAAATGCTATTATATTCTGAAGTGCCTCGCTCATAAAAAGAGGAAATAGGTAATAGGAGAGAGTAAAAAGAAAGAAAGGTATGTAACTTGAAACAGTATCAGAACTACTATTTAAACAAGGTTACCCGTTTCTATGATTTATACATAAAAAAGTTTCAGATAAGCTAGCAATATACTTGCTAAAATTTTATAAATAAATATGAGTTTTAATTGAATAACTTAAAGTATCTTGAAATGTAGATATACAGTATAATTCGGTTATAACAACGATGAAGGAACCGAGAAATTTCTTCGCTGTTATGTGTATAATGTATAATAGGTAGGGTTGTAACGGAACTTCACATCCGCCTCCGCATCTGCAGAACATCCGCATGAAATCATACCTCCGCCTCTACATATTTTTTAACGGAGTTTTAGCGGTGGTATATTTACATTTTGTCATTGCGTGCGACGTCACATTTCTCACTCCCTTTCACATCCCAAATCAAATTTTCAAAAAAAAAAAAAAAAAACTAATTGAAGACATCAATTCTAGATTTCGTGTTCTTCCAAGCAATACATTGTATTCGTTTGCTACGTAATCGGACCCAAGGTATAAATTAAAATTTTTGGATGGACAAAGTACAATCTGAACTATTGCGTTTGCTAACGCTGCATGACTTGGTTCAAGTGAAGCTGATGACAACGGAGCTTCTGTGTCGAATAGACCTAGGATTAAATAATAAAAAACTTCAAGCTTTTTTTCCGATCATACGTGCTTATTTAACGTCGCCAAAAGATCGGTTCCAAGAGTGAAACTATTTAGAGGAGCCGGTTTAGTTTACGAACTATTGCGAAATCAGTTAGAAGACGACAATGCTGGAAAATATTTGTTTATGAAGAATAATTTGCCTCATCAATCTTGATTAACAATAAATACTTACTACATATGTCTATAAGCATACTTTGTGGTACAAACTTTGTAGTGTAAGTGTAGTACTTATGGGTAAATTTTGTCTTTAATAAAAGGTAAAAACCGATTTTTGTTTTCTTTGTTAGCCCACCTCCGCCTCCGTTAACATTACTCCATTACAATCCTAATAATAACTACATATTTACATACATATAAATACGTACTTATTTGTAAAATACGAAACGATTTCTATTTTTCTTCTCATCTGATATTGGGATATGTGCCTATATATGATTTATTACATTGCTAGTCACAGCATCAAAACATTGATCCCATTTTTCGTGATGTGAAATTTTAAAACAATATTTTACGTATAAAAATTGAAGATATGGGAGAATGTGACTCATTATATTCTTTAGCAATTGTTTTATTTGATGCACCATTTTTAGGATTCCGTACCCAAAGTGTGCCAACGTGACCATATTACTAAGTCTACGCTGTCCGTCCGTCAGTGAACCATAAAAGGTAGACAGTAAAAATTTTACGACATTTTGTGTGTGCTGTGGTGAAGCAGCTCTAATATTGATATGGTTTAAATTTGTAAAAGAAATAAAAATGCTCCCAAGTAGAAGACGAGAGAATGATGAAAAATAGATACCTTGTACGGAACCTTACATGTGCGAGTCTGACCCACACTTGACTGTATGTTTTTTTAGTTAGATAACTGTGGCTCAATTGTCCTTTTTGATGCTGTTTTTGAAAAGTAAAAGGTAACAACCATCGTTCGTCGTTATGCCAATTCCAAAATTTATGTTTTTCATGTCAATTTTATAGCAAAACAAGCAACACAATAATTTTCGTCGTTGCATCCGAAATGTCATTCTAAGTGAAGTTGTTATATTCGAATTCTACTGTAATACAATCATAAGAAACTCATTCAGTATAAATTTTCATTTTAAATAGAGGAATATATATTGATACTTATTGGTACTTAATTGTAAGTATTAAAACCTACTTCCTACTTTTAAGATAAGTAAATCAAAATATCAAGCCAAAATGTTATGGCGTGTATAAGAAAAGCTATACTAAGTACTCTTAATCAGGTTTACTTTTAAGAAAAGTTTGCCATACTTTTAAACCTTAAAATAGTCCATAATAACTAACGTGACCATACGTCCCTTTTTTAGGTTCTCTGTCCCGGTGTCCCCGCAAAATTGACCCCTTTTCCCCATAATCTTGTCCATGAGTAGAAAATAAAATTAATTCTTGCTGCAGGATTTGTAATGACGTCTTGAAAAATATAATTTTTGTTATGGTAACTGTTTTTGTTTTGGAATCTTATGTAAGTTACATAATGTAACTATTCCAAAACTTAAGCGTTCATTCAACGACAGCTTACAATCATAATACCCGTTCATTAATTAATTATTATTATTATTAAATGCTCCAGTGATTATGCATGTTAATTAATCCCATCATGTTTTGATTAGAAATTTAGATGCTTGCGTACGAAAACAGAAAATGGAAATGTTTTGACGCGTAAAGCGATCAAAAATTTAAAAAATGATCTTTGTAAATGCAATTTTATTACAATTTTAACCGATGCTTGAAATCATGGTAACAAGAAAATATATTCTATTCTAATGCGCTTTTTCCAACCTTATAAAGGTGTGCAAGTAAAAATTTGAGATCTCCAACACCAACCAGGTGAAACTTCTTAGTTGAAATGTTATCAGATAATAGTTTCACAGCAAAAGAAGTGGCTTTTTAAGGGGACAATGCCAACGTCAATTTGCGTACCCGTAAATGACGAATGCATTATTGTAAAGATCTCCCGATTTGAGTAAATAAAAAATGGTCACGTTAGTAACTGATGGGATGAATTCACTGAGAAAATACTACCTTTTTCTAAGTTATTCACCAATAAGATATGTAAATATTTTGCATGAGAAACTATCTTACAAGTAATGAAGTTTTTTGTAAAAAACACATATAAAATTATAAAAAATTAACTATTAACGAAAGGACAAATTTTTGCACAATAAAAAAAGAATTTTATCAATAAAAAATTCTTTCTTTTTTCTTTTGTTTTATATACAAAAACGTTTGAATAAATGCAATTTAAAAAGATTTAAATAATTATTGGTTTTCATAAAATTATTATGTAATTTTCTAAATATTCTTTTGTCTTTTGGCAGACAAAATTTTAAAAAGTGAAGAGCAAAAATCGACTTAGAAAATTGGTGTGTAAAAATAAATATTTATAAATATATAATGTATCTTTTGCATTTGTTATTTAAATAGGTAAATATGTAAGTAGAATAGAATAGAGTAGAGTAGAGTAAATAAGAGTAGTAAATAGAATAGTGAAGGATATTGGATATTTTTGTGGTTAATCTTTTGATGTTCTTACTCAAAATCTAAAATAACGAAATAAGTTGTAAAAGTGAGCTTAAGAAGGTTTTTTTTTGTGTTTAAAAGAGAGTGAAAACTCTAATGAATAAATAGAAATATAGAAGCAAAACTATTTTCATTGTTCTTTGGCCAAAATTAAAACAGCAAAACTAAGTTTAGAAAGAAAGGAGGTAACAGAGAAAACTAAGTAAGAAAGAAAATGGAAAAGAAAAAAAGGTAAGTAGTAGTAAGAAAGGAAAGAAAGCTGATGCCGCTGCCGTGAAAACAAAACGTTCTCATTACCATCAAACGAAAGTTTTCTGCAGCTTTAGAAGAAGAAAGGGGAAATAGAACAATATTAACAAAAACAACAAAAACAAAACAAAGGAAATACAAAGAAAAGTGAGAACGAACACAAAAACAATAAGAAAAAACTAAGTAAAAGTCTTTCAAAGAATTATAAATATTTCTAATACTAACGAAACAAAAAAAAAATAAAAAAAGGGGAAAAGGAAAAACTTTTCTTGGCATTTGAAAAATGAGAACGGAAAGTGACGCCGAACAAAATTGAAACCAAAATGGAACTTTTACTTAACTAAGAAGAAAACTTGCTCAAAGTAATTTAAAGAACTTTAACGGAAAACACAAAATATTCTATATAACAAAAAATATTATAAAAGAAGAAAAATTAAAGAAAAACCCAAAAGAGAAAAATTAAGAGAAATAAAATTGGTTAAGAAGAAACTTTTTTTTACGCTTTACGCTTTTTACGATGTTTTTACGCAACAACGCAAGGCATTTCTTAACATGTTTTTTTCGGTTTTTAGTTACTTTATATGCAAATATTATGCAGATAGTATGCAAGTATTTAGTATTTAGGTATATAATTCCGTCATTATCAGCTGTGCCCATACCTAATATACCTCGACTTGTCTTCATCATCACCACTCACAGCACCACCGGCAAGACCACCTCCAGCACCGGTGGCATCAGCAAGACCAGCTTCACCCTCAGCTTCAGGGCCACCCTTACGTAGACCGGGTATAGATGGTATCGATGGCATTGCTGGCATAGCTGGCATTGAGGGCATTGATGGCATCGATGGCATTGCTGGCATAGATGGTATCGAAGCACTGCCAAGCCATCCTTTAGCACTTCCCAACCAGCCACTGTAAATGAAAAGACAGAAACAGAAAGGAAAAAGCAATTAGTTTATGACTTCTTCGTAAATAACTTGATCAATATTCATTTATAAGTACATGGTAAATTCATAATATGCCTTAATTAAGGGATAGCAATTAATTCGCTGTAAATCACAGTGAATAAATTGAGTCATTAATTTGATGCTCATTTTTAGTAACAGAAAGCAAATGTTTATTTATCTCTATTACCGGTATAAGGATGTTCTTCGAGTATTGCAAATAAGTATCTTTCAACGGATGTCAATAAAGGTAAAACAGAAACAAGGCAAATCGATGAGATAATATTTATTGACTTTATCTTAGGCGACGTGATGTCGTTGTGTGTATTTGACCTGTGTTGTGCTGACAGAAATGCTGAAAAATACCAAGAAGCTATATTCTTCATGTCGAATTCTTGTGTTCCGTTCAACTTATTGATTGATGTCATTGACAAGGTTCATTCTAACATGTGTGTGCTTATATAGTATATTATTGTAGTTGTGTTTTTGTTATGCAATTTGATTTGATTGATTGATTGATTGATAGTAGATATGCACTCGTTTATTGCATACGGAATTTGATTATAAAAGTGTTGCCTTGAAGGGATTCATTAAGCCAATACCTTTAAATCGACTAAGGTAACTTGAAAAACAATAGGAAATTCTTTAGAAACAATACAAAACAAAACAAAACAATATGTAGTGCATAATTCTTGATATTTTCCGACATTCGCATTCGTATTCGCGAATGTCTTAAAATTGATATTCGTTGCATCACTAATACAGAGTTTAAAAACCAGGGTTTCTTTGGTTTCTGTACTTTCAGTTATGAGGAATACCGGGTCTGACATACTATCTATGAACGACTTGACAAAACATTTCCATACCAAGTATTAGTTCGATAGCTTAGCGTTTAATTAAAATGTTTAACAAAATAGAAAACCGACTTCAAGTAGCATAAATGGAGCGCGCATTATTCAGGATAACTCAAAAACTACTGGACAGATTTTGATCAAATTTATATATGTACCACATGACAAGCACCAGCTTTCATCAAAATCGGTTTACATAGAAAAAAGTTATGAGGTGACAAGCAGATAAGTACTGCTCAGATCTTGATCAACCACATGACAAGCACCAGCGCTCAAATATTAAAAGAATCATTAAAATTGGTTCATCTAGAAAAATCTTCATAAGGAAATACAACCTCCTCCTTTTTTTGAAACCGGTTAAAAAACTAGTTTGATTGAACAGAAAGACGAACAGAAACGGAAAGGCTCGTCACACTTATTTTAAGTGTATTGGGCATCCGAAGAACTGTTCTACAGTATAATACAAAGAGCATGGCATACTGATAGCACCTAATCAATTTAAGTAAGAAAAGATATACTTATGTTATTTGGAGATTATAGATATGTTTTATAATGTCTATTGTCACTTAGGAAAGTTGTGGTGCCTTTAGGTTTGATAAGTTTTAAATTTCGTGACACCAAAAATTCAAATTGGAAATATTTGCATAACTGAAGCAGCATCAAATCATTAATTATTACGATAAATTGTTCAATTTGTGGATACGAGTAAAGGATTAAAAACAAAGCATTTCTAATTGCTTTAATACATAACACAGAATCTGAATGACAAAGTGCATCATAAAATTTTGACGTAAGTCGTAATACACTTAAAATTAATACGGATGAGAAGCTAACACATGAGAGCATGATACTCTTTATGTAAACTACAATACTCGTATATTTGATTATGAAGATGATGATTAATTTATGTAATGGTATAAACAATTTAATAGCAGAGAATTCGAAGACAACTATATAATTAACTTGTCCAGGAGCCATATCAAACCTTTGGATAATGCGTATAAAATTTTAATCAAGGCCCCATATTATGAAAACAATGAGTATTTAAAACATCCATTCTAAATGGCTTTACTCCCCTGGAGTAGTTCCTATGTCTTGACAAAAAAGGGTAAATATAAAGGGAAAATGGTATACCTATCTTATATCAATTTACAGAAGAGCTAATCGAAAAACAATAATTGCTAACGTCTTAACCTAGTCGAAATAAAGATTCTATACATCATTATCTGATAGAGACAAAGCTATCTCCCCCTTTCGAGGAGGAAAAATTGTTGGTGGCTCACAAGCTGATACTCTGGTCATCTGGTAACCCATTACTCCCATTGCACTCCTTTACATCCTCCTTGTTTTATTTTAAACACATCATCCGGCAATGTTTTTAAAAGTTTTCATTGCAATCCATTTAATCATTCTATATTCTTATGTAGAACATACTATGTATAATAAGTTCTGAAAAGGAAGCGTAATGAACTAAGAATGATTAATAAACGGAGTGCTCGCCTATACAGGCAGAAATGTCTTTCAACCCCATATCAACATAATTACAATTCTCTGGTGCCAGAAATCTCTTTCGATGATTTTGAAAACTCTGATGTTTACGGTTTGGCTAAATTGCCCCTTATTTGAAAAAAAAAAATAAAATACCAACAACTGTAGCTTACTGTTTCCCTAGGTAATCTGCATTTAAAGAATTCAACTTTTCAGTTGTTTTAAGTATAAATTTGTATTTTAAACATCTAAGTTCGAAAAATGATATCTCCGCGTTTTCTAGCAAAACAAAAGAGAAATTTAAATCAATCGGCATGAAAATTGTCTTCGATTACTGGCGCATGCCTGATAAACTAAATTTAGATGTAAGTTAACTTTACTTTTGTGTATTTTTAGCATGTATTAAATAATTAAGTAGTCAAATGGAAAAAAATCAACTAGAGAACTCGGTGCATAAATAATTTACGTAGAGAATTTCATATCTTTAAAATTGAGGGATAATTTTAACAATTTCTTTAAAAAAATACACCTTAAAATATCAATGTTGTTTTATTATTCAGTCTTACTAAGTTCAGGGATAGAAATTAGTTAAAATCACACAAGATTAGTATTAAGGTTGATAATCTTGACAAACCTTGTAACACATACATATACGAGTATTCTATACCATATATTATTTGGAAGGATTAACCAAATGCGAGAAATGTTGAGAAATAAAATATGAAAAATAAATGATTTTCCTAGCCAATACCAGGTTCTTATTATATTGCCTCTAGTATACCAAGTTTTCCTGTGGTAATCTATATGTTACTTTAAGCAAAAATCATTCTCTTTTGTAAAAAATAGGGAAGCTCTTAAAAAGAATCATTAATCTAAAAACTACCATTTTCTTATTGGTTTCCTCTGGTTCAAGTTACCATTTGAAGAATATTTATTGATTTTTAAAATTACAATACTTCTTAGTTACTTTTGTTAAGTGGAAACTTTTCTATTCTTTAGTTTTTCATCTTACTCCCACTAAGCAACCTTAACAGTTAACCTCAAATATTTCCATTTTAACACTTAAAGGACAACTACAAGGTTAACCTCACAAAGATTTTTCCATTTTGCCCTAACGACTATCCATCATCTCTTTTCTTGTCAACTAACAAAGCTTTTACATATTCATGCAAACCTTCACCAACTAAACCATTCATAAAAAAAAAGTTGCTGTCAAGCCAAGTTACCACAGAACTTTGTGTGTTCTACCAAACGCCCACATTATTATTTCTTTTCTGTAGACAGATAAAGGAGCGAGCTATCAATACAATTGGAAATATCTATTGAACACTACCACAATTCATACATGTATATATCTTCTATCTATCTATTGTATTGTGTTATAAGAAAGGCAGATGGACTGAATGAAGGACAGACAGACTATGGGAGACTAACAGGCACCCTCACTGACTGACTGTCTGACTGACTTACTGACAGATTTATAAAGCTATGTAAAGAATAAGAAATATAGAAGCATATAGTACAACTGAATGTATGAGGAAGAGGTTTGTGTGTAAAAAGAAAAAGGACAACATGGCATTGAAGCAAGTTTTAGCGCATAAAAGTATGCAGTAAAAATATTGCATTGCATTATTGTGTTATAGTGTGGCAAGGAGAGAAAGACAAGACAAGACAAGACTGAAGGCAATGGAATTATGAGGGAAATTGACATGAAGTAAAGGATTTCTGCATTTATTTCTTTATGCCTCAATGTCACAAAGAACGTCAAGCAGCAAGCAGTCAGGCATGTATGCATAGAGTCTTCTTCTTTCATTATTATTAACTTTATGGAGAAATCGAGAGTTAAGTTATTCAATAGCAATAGCAATTGATGACAATAGATGCGTTGGTTGGTTTTATATTATGTAAGGCATAAAAGGGAATATGATGTAGTAATATCTATAAACCCTGAAACTAATTTCATAATAAAAAGCAATAAAGAGCACAAAGTTAATTTCATTTTAAAGGCGGTTGGTCGGGTTGGTTGGTATCTCTGATCCTTGCACTTAACTTTAAGTTAGCTGCCACGCATTTATACTAGTAGTTGCCAGTCGCACATTTTCTGATTTATCGTGCAACATTTTTAAGTTGCATGCAATTATTTTCATTCTCTTTGGCTATGAAGAGAAAAAGTTGTACCCTTCATCATCAACATCATCATTATTATTACCATCATCAACATCATCAGCGTATCAGTGACTGAAAGAACTTAGCTGAACCCAGTTCAGTATATCCATTTATGACCGCATTTAATTATAATTTTTTGCTGGACAGACCACAGCAGAAGGAGCTGACCATTGGCTGGCTTGATGGAATACTAAAAATTTTTGTTGTCATCAGAGTTGCACTTTATTTCATTACTTTTAGTTGAGGACTTAATTTATTAAGCGTCACAGTCAAGATATATAATTCTCTTGAAGGAAGGATAAAAAGAATATTAAATAAAAATGAGAACAGAAAAGTTGTCCTTGCTCTGTTTTTAATAGAAAAGAAACAGACTTGAAGCAACAGCAGCAGTAGCTAATAACATTACACATACGCCATGTTTAACTCAATTAAATTGAACTCAATGAAATTAAATTTAATTAGAATGTTTTTTTTAAAAACAAACTAAGTACATTGTCTAAAGAGATGTAATTAGATTTAGTAACAATAGTTTTTTCTCTACTACATTTTTCTCTTTATTTTTTATTAAAGTCTGTTATGCATTGTGTATGCGTAATATTTTCCATTATCATTGTTCATGTTTCATTAACCCAAGTTGTAGGAGAGAGCCTTTTAAGGTTTTTGACTATAAATCAACACGACAATGATTTACAATGTTGCCGCCCTAGTTTCCTCTAGTACTCTAATCTTCCAAAACATTTAAGAGGCACAAAGTGTTACACACCAAGACCAATACCAACAACAATAATAACAATAAGAATGTTGTAGTAATGCCATTTCATAAACCGCAAATAGGCAAGTTTTCTTTTCCTTTCTTTCCCTATTCCCTGCTTATTTGTTTGAATGAGTTGCGTGTCCTTAAGCGCGCTATTTATCTTTGTGTTTCCCTGTTTTATTGCATTGCGTAGTCTTTTGCTGTTGTCTTCTGTACATAATCATGATGAAGATGATGAAGCTGATAATAATGATGATGTTGATAATGGAGTCTTGGTGATAGTGATGTTTTTTTTTTTTTTGCTATTTTGCTGACAGTCATGACAAACGATTTATTTATGATGACACACACTATGTCAGCCAGCCACAACGTCATGACAACAAATGGTCACTGTGGGCGCCTCATCAGTTTCCTTGTTACTTTGGCAATTTAGATAGAAACAATATACGCCTGCTGATGAGCTCTTTAACTATTCCATTATTCCATAAGGAAATCTTCGTACTTCCTTTCTCTACTGCCACTGACCAAGATTAAGTGTTAATCAAGCAAGTGTTGGGAGTTAAGTCTGCGGCAGCTGTTCAGTAAATTTTTTATATCCTGACACTCTCTTCTTGGCAATTATGATGGTGATGTTGGTAAAGATAAGTTGAACTAAAAAGAGTTTAGTGTTAAAAGCACTAAAGGATTAAAATTTCAAATGAATAATAAAGTTTTACTTTAGGAAACTTTACAAGAGATTAACAGTAATCATCTTAACAACAACAAGCAACAACTATTCAGCACTTGTGTAAATATGAGTATATACATAATTCTGTTTAAGTACATGTACTAAATAGTTCAATGTAGTTAATAAAAATTTTAAAGCTTAGTCATCACTAAATTCAAACTGTGTGGCTGAGATGCACTTGTCTCTCAGCTTAGCAATTTAAGAGTTTGGTTCTAGGTTCTTGAGAGTTTAGTACTGGCTTCTTTAGAGCTTGGTTTTCGCTTTTAAAGCATCAACACACAACAAGCAAACAAAGGTAAGAAATGCAAGTGCTCAAATTAAAATACTTATAAATTTGCTTCGTTCCACAATTAATGTAAATTCCATTACTTTTCTAAAAACACAACAAGAGCAACAGAAATGTTGCACTAAAGCGGATAAAGAAACAGAAATTAGCAACAAGGAAAACATAAAACAGAAACGACAATAGCAGCAACAAATTAAAATAATGAAATTAAACAGTAACCTCCACAAAACATGGTTAAATAATGGGTCGATCAATAAGTCTTTAGAAAATCCGAAAGTTCGCGCTTCTAGCATCAATAAAATTCATTTTTTTTTTAATTTTAGTTGAAATCTCTTTAAGATCGACAATTTAAGCAACAAACTTGTGTGTATTGGAAAAATGGGAAAAAATGATTTGTCGATGTGATTAAACACTTTTATCTAAAAGACCTCATAAGAAATCAAAGCTGAGTTTGTTGAAGTTCATGGCATATCTGCTCCTGCGTTTGCAACTATTTACAATTGGGCAAATTAGTTTAGACGTGGCCGTACATCCACAAAAGATGAACATTGTTCGTCCAGTGGAGGTGGCCACCCAAAAATGATTAAAAAAATCCACGATATCATCTTGAGTGTTCGACGAATAAAACTACGCGAAAGTTGAGGCCACAGGCATATCGTTTGGTACAATGATTACAAATTTGATCGAAAAATTGGGTGTGAAAAATTGTCGGGCAAATTGGGTGCCGGGTTTGGTCTCAGTAGAGAATAAAAGGAAAAGCACACCTGCGCAGTTTTGATGATTAAATTCATGGAATTTGAATTGATAAAGCATCCAGCGTATTCAACAGATTTGGGCCCCAGTGATTGTTTTTTATTTCCAAACTAAATGTGCCACCGACTAGCGTGTATTTTGTTATATTTTTCCCTAATTATCAGATCTTTAATGATGCCCCGCAGCTAAAGAGGAAAAGATTTGAAAATCAGCCAAAAAGTAGGCAACAGAAGCTAGGCGAACATTGAAAGACTTTTGTTAAAAGATGAAATTAAGATAATAGAATAAATACAACAGTGGCTAAAAGATGATAACATATTTTTGTTTAAAATTTAATGTGAAAGTACAATCAGAAGTCATTACTACTTATAGACCGTCGGATACGAGTATTTATAAGAATGAAAATATTACGAAATTAACAAGACATCCATTTACAAAACATTCTTCGGTTTTCGCTAATTTATATAAAAATAAATAAATGATAAGGGCAACTAATAAAAAACTTATATTGTTGTCTGTCAACTGTTCCCTACATCAAATACTAGTTCATTCGTTGTGTATGAATTTTAAATCGTTGATTAGTAAGTAAAAAAAATGTTGATGATAATTCCATGATTTCCTTTCAATTTTAAAATCAAACTTTTAATTACAAAAGTTCGTAGAACCAATAAAAAGTACTTAGTAAGAAAAAAAGCGCATGCAACATGCGACTATATCATGGTGCAAACCATAAAGAAAAGGTTAAGCGACTTGCAGCAAATAACAAATATTAAAAAAAGATACAAAAAAAGTAAAAAAAAAAGAAATAAATACAATTGTAGAACAAAGGAAAAAACCAATCGAAATGCTGCGTGCTATGTCAGTTGGGAATTAAGTTCAGTAACAACAAAATAACGAACAACAAAGAAGAAAAGAAAAATTGTACAATGAAAAAACTGAGAACTGGAAATGATATAAAAATAAATTAAAAAACAGGGAAAAAGCGCAATGCGCAGACGTGTTGTTAAAACAATACACGTCGTTGATACAAAAGTATCTAAAAAATAAAAAAGATTCACCATAAAAAAATGAGAGCTCGCAAATGAACAAAACAACAAATACAATGGTAAAGTAAATCGAAGGAAATGAGAACGCGTTTGGCTCAAATTGGCAAATAATAAAAGACACACAACAAAGGATTATTTTTTATTATTATTATGATTATTATTATTGACAAAGACTATGATGATGATGATGATGGTTTTCCTTGTTTGTTAATGCAATTCTTATTGGTGTCATAGATAGGAAGAGGAAACCGAGAAAATGGCAAATGGGGAATATGTTAATTGCTTCAAGCGACAAATGCAAATTGACTTAAAAAGAAAAAAACCATTTAAACCAGGACATCAGCAACAAAACAATGAGGTTGGTTGGCTCCTGCACATACATTTGAAAATGGCAAATGCGTAAAGTTTGTTGCACATGACACTAACAGCAGCAACAGGATATGCGACATACACACATGCACACTTTCATATATACCCCCATATGAGTATGTTTACTTGGAATTAAGGTTTGTTAGTAATTCCCTATGGATTTGACTTAGTTAAAACTCACTAAGTCCTGCTTCAGTATCCTTAGTCCCAAAGCGTGTTAACGTGAAAATTGCATTGTCAGCTTTAGTTTTACAATACGTGTTTCTAGCTCTGAGCGTGAGCGTGTGTGTGGGTTTAAGTGTGTATCTGTATGCATTGTCCTTTTTTGAACTGGGTATATGCTGCTGCCAGGCACAAGGAGCAAGGAATATACCATCAATGCTAGTAATGAAACGATACACGACTTTACACTTTATTGCGTTCTCGTTGTCCCTATTATTGTAGTGGGTTGGTGGTCCTTAGGTTCGCACTATGGTGTTACTGGTGCGTCTTTGTTGATGCCATTTTGCTGATCCAACAAATGCGATAAAAGACAATGGAAAGCTATGAAGATGGTCTACCGACCAGTAACAGCGCACCAAAGTGACACTTGAAAGCGTTCCTACAATGAATAGTCGAATGAAGCCCATAAGCCAAGAGCGTTTGTTGTCTAGGATGAAGAGGTGGTTCTTCTTTGTGTGTGCGTCATAGTCATTGTCTGATTGTGTGTATCAATGTGTGTATGATTATGTGAGTGTGTATTTGTATGCGATTGTGTATCTATGAAAAAGAGTCCCTTTAATGAAGCAGCAGTCATTGTCATCATCGTCAGTTAGTCAGTCATAGTGGAGACACCCATTGTGTTGATGTTGTTGTTGTGTTGTGATGGTCGCTCATTTTGTTATTTTTCTCCATTTTTGTTGTTGTTGGGTTTTTAAATCGTTTTTGTCTTTGTTGTAATTATTTTAACTGCGGTTGCCTTTTGAGTTTTTGAATTTAACCGTGGTTGCGATTAGTGGTTTGCATTTTAATTGGATTTTAAGTTAAAGAGTTTTCTCGTTCGTCATTTGATTAAATTAAGTCTATAGTAGAAAATGACATGTGTGTGACAATTGCAAGGATTGCCACTTTTTACTAAAATTAATTGGATTAGTTCCCTTTTGTGTATAGATTTAATTTTATCAAAGTTTCACTGTATACATTGTAGGTAATTTTCTATTATCTTTTGAAATTTCACATTGTTATAAAATCGACTATCACATGGCTAATATGCCTTTCTTTAATACATGTATAGAATTATTAAAAATCTTCCGGGATGCTTTTGATAGAGAAGTTTTTAAAAACATTGATAGAATTTGATACAAAAAACAAACGGAGTCCTTAGGGTTCTAATTATTACCATTATATTTTTCTTTGTTTACATGAAGACTGAATTCCTTTAATTTTAAATTGATTCAAGAAAGCATTCTGATGGTCCTGAAATAAATCTTATAGGCCTGTCATATATGACAATAAATAGTTCCCATAAAAACTCTCCCAAATCAACAATCGAAAGCGTGGATACGGAAATCCTAATAGAAATAATTCCATTCGGGAAAATATAATTTCGGCAGGAAAAATTGATTAAATGGCTAGTTTTTATATCATTCAAATTGTTCAAATGGTCCTACATATACTTTAAGCATTCGAATGCAAAGCTCAGTTGCCTTTCTTGACGTACTTCAGGCGTTAGACAAAGTACCCCGGACTGCTATTTTGAGTAAAGAAACTCCTCGTAGCATCATACTATTTGGTCATCAAGTCTTACCTTGTCAGGAGAATTTTCTGTGTCACATGTGAGGGTACGTAATCAGACATAAAACAAATCAGAGATGGAGTGCCACAAGGCAGTGTGCTAGGGCCAATTCTTTATACGCTTTACACTTCTGAACTCCCGATTCTAAGTGATAGATAGTGGCTTAAGAGATGAAACATTGGTGTCAACACAGACAAGACTTCATATGTCTCACATTCATTCTGAGACACACATCCTGTCCCACGGTCCAGCTAATCCAACATAGCCACCTACAACCTCAGCCTAGTAACTTGGATTCGCACTTGATAGCCGGTTGACCAGGAGATCCCACATCAAAAACAAAAGCTTATAGCGGAACCTCAAACTAACCAGAATGAGCTGGCTCTTGTGGCACAATTCAAAATTAAAAGCAAACTAGAAAGAAGGCTATCATTGGCTATGCCAAAGATGTAATACTTTTCATGCTCCTCCGAATTGCATCCAACCTTCCTTTCTTAGCATCACATCAGTTTGAGTGGCAATTTTATTGCACTTTTATTCTTTATAAGTTTCTGATTTAATTTGGGTTTGTATGGGGATCATGAAATTTACATGTTTGATGGATGGGAGGTACATATACATTCTTCAGTCTAAGGTCTAAAGGAGGGTTGTCAACGTTGAATGGTATATCCGCAACTCCGTCATCCATAGAGATTTGCAGGTGTCAATTGTAAATGAAGAAATCGTAAACCGCAGTAAAAAACACATTATCCGGCTTGAATCACACGAACTCTACATCGAATTCAATTTTTTGGACATAAGCCTGCACACTCGTAGATTAAAACGTTACCACCCCCTGGTTCTCCTTTTCAGATGACCGGAAGACTTAGCGAAGATCTTCAATCAATAAAATTTCGAAAAAAGCTCTCAAGTAATAGATCAACATAATTTCTATACAACATCAATTATAAGTCGAAGGACCAACTCATCTCACCGGCCGCAGAATGTTCAAACATGAACATGATTGCCACCGCGACGGTACGTAGGGTGTAGGCTATATTGAGTATTTTAATCTATGAACTTATGGTAAAATGTATTGCAATAAATCTAGAAACATAAACAAAAAATCATGTACACTTATGACAAATAACATTAGTTATCAATACAACTATTAAGATTGTAGCTGCGTTTTTTTAATTTCTGTAAGTTGGGGCCTCACTTAAAAGGCCTGTTTTTATTTACATGACCATTTGACATTGGAGTAGGCGATAATGTAGGCGAAACTGTTTACTTCTCAGTGTGTGCAGTTCAATAAGAGTCTGTACATTTTGCCCCAACATTTTCACAGTGCTCAGTTTCACATTCGAAGTGAATTTCTTTCAATTTCCATGCCCACGTATTGTTAAGAGAAAGATAAGTACATTTTCACGATATTTGTACCGGAGCCCATGGAATTATATAGATTTCCATTTAATTGGAGTAACTAGATAAATTGATTGGAACACATCCGTGTGTCTGCTTCTATACATACTTTGAAAACGAAATTCTGTGACCTTAAAATATGTTTTGTTACTGGCAATTTGCACAAAAATTCAATTGATCAGACTCTATGGCATAAATCTGTAATTGTTTATAAATTTTTGTATGAAAAATGTTTACATTTCCAAAGATATACAAAAGAATTTTTACAAATCAATATGATATAACAATTAACTTCACTATGTAAGATGTGTAAGATATATGTAAGCTTCAGCGAACCGTGGTTAATGTTCAGTCTTATTATTTCTTTTAACTTATATTTACTCTGGGTGGTCATTGTTGATAGTCAGTCATCAGTCCTGTATTTGACATGAACCTAAATCACTTTCATTTCTTCTTTTCACATCAATTATTGTTTGTTTATGGGCCTCTAAGCTCCGTTTACTTGGGATAATCTTTTGTAAAGTTCTATAGAAACATATTCAATAACAAAATGTATGTAAATATCGATTTATGTTACATTTTTCTCCTAAGCTTTATGTAATATTAAGGTTGCTTAAGGTCAAAAAGACTTAAGAAATTCATTACAATCTAAAAAAAAAGTATGCTAATGATTACATTCTTTTATACAAATTGCTTTGCCTTTATTTTATTCTTTTTTATACAAAAAGAGCAATATTAAAAGCTTACAAAATTTGACATTTTTATTGCATTTAAATGTTATAAATTTTCAGCTACTTAAGACCCCATAACCCCAATTAAACTAACTCCCCTCAAATGGCATTATTCTTTCCAATTTTCCCATTATTAATTCTATTTTATATTCGCAATAAAAATTCAATTTGCTTTTAATAAAGCAAAGGGGGACGCGGGGTAAAGAATTTAATATATAAATGAATACAAAATAATAACAAGAAAATACTTAAACTCATTTTAAATCAAAAATCAAAATGTCGATGTTGTTTTTATAAAGAAAAGAAAAATCTCGTCGTCATCAAACATTTATTATGAATATTTATGTGTGTGTGTATTTGTTTAATGCTTATACTGTGTTTCCTTTGCTTGCTTTCTTCTTTTTTTCCTTTTTTATTATTAAACAAAAGCATAAAGAGCTTGAGAGCACACGTCTTTGTAAGGATCCAGTCATCCATGGTTGGATTGCGTTGGCTTGGTTTGGTTCCATCCATGAAGCGACTCGCTGACTTTCAATCTTCTTTATATATACATATTATTATTTTTATTATTATTTAAGTTTGTGGCTTTTGCTCTTAGCACAATCTACCAAACACCCATCTACCCATTTAACTGCCATCATCCCATCCTTCCATCAATTGGTCTTATACATATTTCCTTTGCTTAACCATCAACATCCTCTCAACTCTCTACCCTCATCATCATGTTCTTTATCAACTACTACTTCTTCTGCTGTCATACTGTTATCCTGCGTGCAGGTAATTTGTCAAATGCTGCTTCTTCCTGTCTTTTATTTTGCTTATTTTTGCCGACATTTCCGCCTACTTAACGGTGTTTATTCGTTGTACTGTTGCTTTCCAGCCAGACAAGCTTAACACAAAAAGACAATAAGAATAACAACACCTACCATCTACCCACCTAAGTGTATCTACCCACCCACCCTAAGTCTAGAGGAACTACAGGTGACTCCATTTGATTCTGTACCACATAAATATCTTCAACGTTAACATTTTTCTTCTTCTTTCCATGTCTTCCTCATTTCATTTTCCTTTTTTCATCATTTCGCAAATGTAATAAATTTCCCACTGAATTATCTTTAAATGCGTTTGAATCAATGTTTGTATTAGTCAGGAGAAGAAAGAGGCAGTCAGGCAGCAACAGTAGCAACAGCAGAATCAGCAATAGAAGCTGAAACATTATTGAAGGCCTTAAGCCATGAAAAAAAAAATGTTATTCAAAGAATGAGAAAAAGAAAAGCCAACAGATAAAGTAAAATAAAAAGAAGCAACAGCAACAGAAATTCTATGAAGGCAACAGGAAATGACAACGCTGCGAGTACTCAGAAGCTTTCATACTTATTCACGCTGCCTTAAAGATTTGTGATGCTTTAAATTTCACTGTGGTAGGGTAATTTTTATTTAGGGAAAATGTGAATATTTATAATTAAAACAATTTTTCTATTGCTATAAGATAGAATATGATAATTATTTCAAAGCACCCCAAGGATATGCTACTCTAATTAATACTCATAATATAATACAATTTCCCCTATACGAAGGAATCAGAATATTTCTAAAGCTCACTAATGAATCAAAAAATCCTAGTAATAAGTAATTATAATGTGAATCTAAAGGACAAAACATTCAGAGTACAGAATTCAAAATTTTCAGTTCATTGAGTGATTACGGAAAAAAATCAACAGGTTTTGAGTTTTTACTGTCTTCATACTAATTAGTTTTTTATTTCAAAAGTGGTATTATTTGAAGTTGTGTTTGTTTAACTGATAATATACTAATTCATCTTAAACTTGACTCATTCAACTAAACAGCAACGAATCAAAATGAATCGTAATAAAGAAAACAGTTATAAATTTAGTTAAAAATTGAAAAAGGGCACAACTCAAAAGAGTATTCTTTATGTGCAACAGTAGCGGTCGGATTTGCTTAAACACTTGTCCACAACTGAAAATGTAACTCTTTAGCTGACTGAGAAGAAACTACTCAGAAAAGAAAGAAAGAAACATGGGTAAAATAGTCTCCACTTATTTTAACTTACTACTTCACTTCTCTTCGTTTGAAGTTGAACAGATTTTGTTTGGAAATTTTTTGTATTTCATTTGGTACTCGACAATGGATCTTAATACATGATAAGTATAATAAAATAAGATTAAGGTCGAATAAATAAATAATTAAATGAAGCATTTGATGTTATTGTATCAGACGGAAACTTTTTTAAATCATTAGATGTCAAAACTATCATGCTGGTGATGGTTGTCCTTCTTCTCCCTCATCAACACATATTTGCAACTTCTGTGCCTTCCTATTGGTCTCCTTCACAACAATAGTGGCCATTTGTGGTTTAATTAGTTTTTTGAAGACTTCATTTGGCACAGAAGAAGAAATAGTTGGACCCCAGTTAAAGAGATGGCAAATTTTTGTTCCAACGAGTACCATATTTACGGATAAATAATGCTCAATACATGCAGTCACACACACGGACACATAACACTGAATATTTACCACCGATATCCCATATAAATCCCATCAAAATGGCTACATTTTTATGTTTTTTTTTTCACCAACACACTCAAATTTAGTTGATTGGTAGTAACCTTCAATCTCATGGCTGTACCTTAATGCTTTTTACTTTTAAAATCAGCTCAAAGTCAAAAAAAGGTCTGGCCATACCATAGTGTCTGTTAAAGGGTTAAGTGTTCAATAGTCTTTTGTAGTCACATATTCTTACATCGCTTCCAAATTATGTGTGTAAATGGATAGTTGATGATTTTCATGATTGATTTTTGTAAATTTGATTCAAGATATATACTTATAAACTACTTCAAAGTTAGACGACATATCTTAAATGTGGTGCATCGGATGAAACCTTGTCTCGCAAAGCATTGCATCGAGATTCCTCACAGTACAATATGTACTAAGTAAAGAAATTCTTTCAAGCTTTATACGTTTTTGTTATGGCCTAGAGGCTGCTAATGCTAATTACGCAGCCTCTGAATTTTATTTACCATACCAAATGGAATCACAATTCACCTTACCCATGGATAGCGAACTTATTCAATTGAAAACGTTAGTAGCTAAGTTAAGTGTTTGAATATTTCTTTACATTATGATTAATAAACACAAAAAGAATCATTCTAAATCAAAGATCACCAATGATTTTGTTTGTAGCTCTGCTGACTAAAGAATCAATGTTAGTGAAAGATGAAAAAAGTAATTAAAATTTAACATATGGATGACTATCATTGCTCCTCAAAAGTAACAACATCAATTGAAACCTAATGACTCTTAACAAAATCTATAGCATACTTTTCAGCAATTTTTTCTTGTGTCAAATATGATATAGATTTTTCAGCAAACATTTTTAGATCCTTAAAATATTGTTCGAATCTTAATGTGTCAACATGTTTTAAGGCCACAATTAAGCAACAAAAAAAAAAAAAAGAGATATTTTCTTTGGGCGGGTAGTGTGAAAAGTTTTTAGTTTACAACATTTTCTTTTACAAAATATCAGTAAATATTTGGATAAGAGCGTCTTTATATTTACAGAACTTTCTGACCAACAGATGAGTTCATTCTATGACTGACATCATGAAGTTTCTCACTAATAACCACTATACTAAATGATAAGGTTACAAACTTTTCATTCATCCCTCATACATAAGTAGAACGAACGAACGAATGAACGAAACTCATATTGTACACAAATCACACATGAGCACACAAAAATCTAATTACGTTAAAATGTGTAAATCAAAGCGTAAAAATCTTGGGGAAAATGAAAATGCTTCAAAAATAATTTCTTAAATTTTTGTTTTATTATTTTCATTTTCTGTTTTTTGCCATGGCGAAGCTAAAAATAAACAGCATGAACTAAGTAAAAAATGAACGAAAATATAAATAAAAAAACTGGCAATGAACATAGAGAAAGGATAAAGGAGTGTAAAATATACTTAAACACACAGAACAACACAGACACACACATACAAAACGGAAATGGTTATGAATATTTTTCAGAAAAAGAGAGGAAGAAAAAAAAAAGAAAGATTTCCTTTATCCGGAGGACAACTATGACGATGATGTTGACTATGTTGAGATGCTTGATGTTGATGACTGACATCAATGTCAGGAAATGTACTCAAATGTAACCGAGTGTAGCGAGCAAGCGAGCGAGTGAATAAAGAAACCAAATTGTAATGAACGATTTTCCATATAATGTAACGGTTTTCATATGGAATGTAATGGAAAAACACATGAAGAAAGACAAAAATACATAAAAAGGAAGGAAAAAAAAATGACAAAAGAGCGTATAATGAAATACTTTATGGGGATGATAGAGGACTTTTGACATTTGGAATGAAATGAAGACTTGCACAGTGACCTCTAGACGCACTCTAAACGTGTATGTAGTATGTACATTCAAAGCATAGAAAGCTTCGGTGGCGTATACATAATAAATAAGTAAACAAAATGCTTTATTGAAGGCAACCAACAGAAACAAACAAACACAAAGGATCTCTCTGATTATCCTTTGTTACTTAACACAAAATATTGTACAATTTTAGGAATACCAAATGAGCTCAAAATGCCATGAACTGATAAAATGTGCAAATGTCCCTGTGCTGCTGCTGCTGCTGTTGTTGTTCTATAACAATAATCATAAAATATTAAATCTATTAACAGATGAAATAATGAAAATGTAGAACGTTGCTAAATTAATATCCTTGTCTGAGTGTTTGTTGTGTAACAGACAAGATAAGGATAGAATTTGAAAATTAAAAATAGAAATTAAAATACAACACATAAAATAAAAGGAAAGGAAAAAAATAAATGAAACAAAATGATGTCGCGACTCTTTGTATGCAAAATATGGGAAGGTTAAACGTTTAATTTTTTGGTTAAATACTTTCTTTCCACCAGGGCTGCATCAAGTCAATAGTGGCCCTTAGGCAATAGAAGTGTATCCTCATTTTTATAAGAACCTTTGGTGGCTCATTTCAAAATACCAAAAATTGATGACCATTCAAAGGCTGGTTTAAAGTAAAGTTAGATATGAAGAGTAGTTGTTTTTCTGTAACTTAAGACACGCATATGTAGATGCTTCAATTATGCCATGAGTTGTGAATTTTTATAGGGAAAAGTTGCATAAACTATTGTACATAGAATAAAATTGGGCAACAAAATATTATTGCCTCTATGATGCTCTATGTTATAGATGAAATATGTTTAAAGAGACTTTCTATATATAAATAAATGAATTGTTGTTCATTTGTTATCAATGGACTCGCAAATTGCTCAATCAAATTTGGATATTATTTTTGCGTTTGTATGGTCGATGTCTGTGTCATGCTATAGGCTATTAAAATTTTATAAATTGACTTGATTAATTAAAAAAAAAGTAAAAATAAAATCGTATATATGAAACATCTGTTGGACGTAAAAAATAAAATACGTGGCGACATGACCGACGCCTGTCTGAAGAAACAACATGACCACATATGAAATATCGATCCCACTCCAGCGCAAATTGTTCCATGCCACCAAAGAGAAGCCACCACAGCCGACAAACTCATACAGCACAGCGCATGGGGGCTCCGATTTACATGGAAAAGGTTTTTATGCTAGCTATTTTGTTGTAACTCACCACTAGACGGTGCGCTAAAGATCACCTTCTATACCGTTGAACCGATAATGATTTATAGTTTTATAGCAGAAACACTCGAACAACGCAGCAAACGACTAGATACCAATCGATCACGTTTTACACATTCAAGAGAAAGAACCGATTAAATGTTGGCGGCATACAATTGTGAGAAGAACAATGACTACAAAAACGCTAGTATAAATGAACAATAATTCATTAAATAAATTTTATTGCGAACCTTAATCAAGTCAATGTTCTTATTAAGAATGAATTACTTCGTATATGGGATGGTCACATTTATAGTTTAACTGTCTGTAATCGTTTGAATCAGAATACTTGCATATATATCAAGTGTTAATGATTGCGACATAATTTAGTCATAATTCAACCGATTGCAAGCATGGCAGAGTTATCATACGAATAAATTATGATGCGATTTCCCCAAAGATGAAACCTGTGTTTCCCAAAGGAATGACATATTTTCATTTCATTAATGCTATAAAATCAGCTGTATACACCGAAGAAACTTGGAGAAATGACAACTTTTACGACTGTTCTTTCTGTGGTTATTGAATATTCTATGACATTTTGACTTAGTGATTCATTTGTATAGAGGAATGAATAGTTTTTCAGACTGAAACTCTATATGAAACATTTTGTGTATCAGTGATATGATGAAAAAATTAATTTTCCAAATCAATTCGAAGATATAAGAACTGTTTAACTCTGTACATGTGTCAAATCATTTTAACCATTTAATGCGCTATTTTTTACTGGAACATATGCTTGTGTTCTAAGTGAAATCGATTTTCATTTAAATCACATCACATAAACGGGGCAATAGTGTCACTAAGCCCAAATAATCCAGGAACAATCAATGCTTTGACATAGTATCATTAATATAAGATAACAACAAGCACCGGAGCCCAATACGAGATTTATTCTATAAAGATAATCTGGACATGCCACTCACACACACATACCCACGTACATATCTGCATGAATCCTTTTTATATAACAAATAAATTTACAAAAATAATCAGATGTAAAACAGTTACACATGACAGAAAAATTTGGGTTGGTTAGGAGGTTGAAAGAGTATCAAAAGAGAAAACAAAAAAAGGATAAAAATACAAGGTAAAAGTGAAAGGGATTTTATGTGCATTAATTAAACTAAGGAACGGAGGCAATAGTTCTGTCAATGTATCTTCTCTTTTCCACAATCTCTACATATCTGTGGGTTTGTTTGACTGTCTGTTTGTCTATATGACTCGATGTCCCTCAAAATAGATGAATGAATGGATGAGCAAAAGGTTCATGGTTCATGAACTTACTTATTCACACAGCTCGGGCTGGTTAAGCAACAAAAAAACTTACGAAAACAAAATGCAAGGACCAAGGATGTTTCAACTAAACGAATTATTTACATAGCAATAGAAAAAGAGTATGAAAATAAAGAGAAGTTTAAGGCAGTCAGGTAAGCGTGAGTCGGTGAGTGAATAAATGAATAAACAAATGAGACATTTAATCTGATTGAGATAAATTAACTTAAATGAAAATAGAAAATATTTGGGTAATGGAAAACAACAGAAGATTGAGTGACTGGATAATCTCTTCCTTCAACGCTATTTACAGAGATTTTCTTTATTATCATATTGGGAGATTTGTTGAAATATGTGTATATTTTATCCTTTAAGGAATACATGAAAATTCATTCAATAATTTAAGATGTAAACATACTTGATAAGCATTCCCTTTGAAGATTTGAATTGTGAAAATTTTAATTTATAACTAGAAATGTTGACAGACTATAAAGAAGGGTAAAAAAGTCGTAAAATAGAAATAATCCCAAAAAAGGATACTTAAGTCAAATGACAATGAGTTTTGCGTATGGCAGGACATTAGTAACAGCAGTAGTAGAAGTAATTTGCTCTTAACTTGCAAGAAAACTTAATTACCAACAAAAGCCCACAACAATTACAAACAAAGGAACAACGAACTTCGAAGTACTTTCAAGTGAACATTTCGAGAGATCACATTTGACTTGTGGGCGTCAGGATATTAAGGCTTACTCATAAACACTCACATTTCAAATTAAACTAAGCACACACATATATACTCAGAAGAGAAGAAGCAAAAAGTGTCATTATAAACCAACAGAGGGCATCATCATGCACATGAGTATAGTATGTGTTGGAGTCAGTCATCATCAACATCAACATCAATGTGACTGCTTCGTAGGATTGCTGTTTTGTATAGCCTTAAGGACTTTTATGGTGACATGTCATGTGATTGTGTGTGTAAGATTGTGTGAATTTAAGCCCACACACATGTGTTTAAGGGCCCAATGCATACTCCTCTTCCCTACCCCTACTCTACAAAAGTATCAGCCCAAGTCCAGAGACACAGTTTGAAGCTTAGTAGTAGTTTGCTGTTTGTAATTAAAGTTTTAAATTGACAAAGACTTTTTATGCCACATTCCAATTTGAGTCACACAGCAGCATAAATTGAGCCAAGTTTTTAGTTGAGTTCAGTTGAGTCGAGTTGAGGACTCGAGTTATTTGTTAATTGTTGCTTTTAGTAAAAACATAAAAGACTTAATGAATTTGTTAAAGGATTTAAATGTTTACATGGGGCTGTTTGAGTGAATGGAAAGTTTAAAGCTACTTGTAAAATAAAATAAATGAAAAAATTATAAGAAAAAATAATAAACTTACGTGGCTTCTGCAACAAATGAATCTACAATGGAATTGGGTTTTGGGATGCTAAAAAAAAACGAAATAAATAAATAAAAATATAATAATGAATCATAAAATGAAGAAAAAATTAAATTAATATACAAATTATATAACAAATATTATATATAAAATTTTATATAGTTAAGGACCAAAACAAACTTGCAAAAATGTATAAAAGGAATAATTGATTATAACAAAATTAGTTCAGTATGAAATGGAGAGTCTAACAAATCTTAAGAGGATTATGAAATGACTAGTAAAGAAAGAAATATTCTATTGATAAAAGCAATTAATTTTCTTAATACTTTAAAGAATTTGAAGAACATGAAATCAAATTAAAGTAGTTAAGAGAACTTATTAGACTCCTATAGAATTTATGATATCAATATACAGATCAAAACTTATCTTGTTCAGTATAAAATATTGTGATATTATTAAAATTAATTTATTTATTTTTCTTTTAAAATTTTATTTATCTTATTTTTTTCTTTTAATAATCTTTTTAGCTTTCTCAATTCGAAAAATTTATGAATAAAATTCAAAATTGTAAAGAGACTTTTTTTTGATTGAATGCTAAAGAAAAAGAACATTTTTCTTCATTAAATCTTTGCAAATTATGTTTCGCAAATATTACAAAATTTGTTGTTCGGTATACCCTTTTTCTTTTTGAAGCATACCAAACAATTAATATTAATTAAACCTTTTTGTCTTTGTTGTCCCTTTTTTTTGCATTGTATGAAGAATATAAAATATCATGTTGTTTTAAAATTACCTGAAAAGAGAAAAGAGAAAATTTGTTAACATTTGAATGATTATAAATATTTAAATGGAAAAATTTAATTAAGATAAATGTTAAAAGAAGAAATTCATTTGAAATTTATAAAATAAACACTTTACTACAGCAGTGGTGTATTTACTAGAAGGGTGAATAGGCTGGAGCCTAGGGCGGCAGATTTTAGGTAAATTGTGTCCAAAATTTTAAAAGTTTTTTTTATATATTTTAAAGAAATGGCGATGTCGAAGCAGTATATGTAGATAAAGAAATGAGAATGACTGCGATTGACATTTTCAGGGTTATCACAGGGTTATCGTCCCCTTCGATAGACTCGTATTCGAATTAGAAAAACAGCAGCTTCAATGTAAAGTTTTCATTTCTGACCAAAATTAGTGAATTGTCACCATTAACTGTTACGGAAAATGTTTACAGACTGACTTAGTTCAAGAATGCATACATTTTCAATGTCACATTTCTTCTTAAAAAAAAAATAAGGTAAAACTAGATTCTGGATCATTGATAAGTCTAAGTTCCTGTGAAACAGAATTTAAGAATCGTATATCAAAACTTCGACATTACGGTTCGAATGGCTCATATACACCAGCGACAAATTGTGTGGGTAAAACGAGTGGAAAATTATTTCATTACTATTACCGAATGAATATACATTAGTACAGTTGTATATTAAGGCATATCTTACCTGCCTTATAAGTAATACTACGTTGTACATGATTCATTTTTATTAGCTCAGAAAAATACGCAAAAACTATTTCTTCTGCAATCTTAACTAAATCGTTGGGTTCTAAACATATTTCGCAAATAACGGTTATCATTTATTTTCAAAGTGGACCGGTCGGAGAGAATCCGAAAAAATATATTTTTTTTTTCAAATTTTTCGGTTTCTCTTCGACCGTTATACTTATTTTTCATTTTTTTTGGTATGTTGTCAATCATTTTCATTGTGATAAAAAAGTAAAGGTCCCAAAATAACTGTTATCAATCTCTCACAACATAAACACACGAAAGACCTTTTGACTAACTCCGCTCAATAAATCCTTTTACATTTGGTTTCATCACAACCGGTTGCTTGTGGACCTAATGAAAAGGTAGTCATTTATTTGCAAATTATGGTTCTAAATAAAAAACTGACGCAACGATCCCCTAGTTCACAGTCGAATTATAGAGGTCGGTAGGGGCGGCAAAATTTGAAAAGCGTACTATCGGCAAATGTGTAAATCCGCCAATCAGTGTATCATTTTAATAAGCTAAAAAATGCCTTAAATATTCATAGTAGACACTGTTGAGAATAATGCACCAGAGGTTCAAACATTTTGAAAAAAATGGGAATGACATTCCTCATCCTGATCTTATAAAATAAACTGTATGCAATACAGGTCTTAACAGTTCTCCTTCATCTAAAGAACTACCAAGAGGAATCAACTTAGATTTTTTACGTATTTATTAACATCATCCTTAATCATCTTTTCTTTCATTGAACTTGACTCTTACGTCTTCAATTTTATGCAATACATCTTAGTCAAAGTTTTTATGCATTTATTGATCATATAAAGTTTTCGATGATGATTTAACTGATATGAAAAAATTTGTTTGTTTATTGTTTAAATTACTTATATTTATTATAAATTTTAAGTAAAATGAAATACTTTTTTAATTTGATTAAAAATGATATAAAATTTATGGTTTAATAAAATTCTGATAGTATTGAGTAACTTTTAAGTAAGAAAATATTTATTTTCATTTTAACCAATAATAAAAACACATTTCATTGTATATAGTAAATAATGTCGAAGTATCAATTACAATAAATCAAACAACAAAGAATAGTGGCCTCCCCAGAGAGATAATCAACAATATGAAATACGATGAAAATAAAACCAAACGAAACGGGAAGAGAAAAGTTAAGGAAAATGAATAAAATAGCAAAATGAAAGTTAGCAAGTAAGTATATGCATAGACGGACAGACGACTTGACATTGATGTATAGCAACAACAATTACAACAAGACTAACAAACAATGTCAGTCGTCAACATCATCAGTAATGTGTCAGTCAGCCATCCAAGCAAGTAGACCTCCAAAGACATATCAATTTACCAATTTAACCAACTTAATAGAAACAATTTGCAAACAAACATCAAAGCCCAGCCACACAATTCAATACAACACATAGATAGAATGACAGACTATGGAGTGTAAGGACGATATTCAATAAGAAAGATAGTAGTACATTGAGAGTGGAAGAAAGTGTTTAATATGTAAGTTATACGAGTACAACCAAACCACAAGTGTCAACAGACGCAACCAGCATGACCACTAAGCAACTGATAAATAACATATAAAACACAGCAGCAACAACAACATTGTAGTATGTTCTATATAAACTAATAGTAATATAAGGACTTGTGCAGTGTTGCACAATCTTCTATGTTAGGCAAAAGGACGAAAAGAGCATCAACATCCACGCGTATTGTAAAAGTTTTGAACCTTTTTTTTTTGAAACAAGAAAAAAAACATCCTTCATTCTACTATATGCTGCACATAGTGGCTTAGATACATTTTACATATTTGCAACTATGTTTATGTGTATCTCTGTGGGTATGTATGAATTTATTGTTATATGAGGAGAAACATGTTGTTTGTATTGAGGCTTCAGGCATTGAGTAAAGGGTTAAAAATCGAAGAACCTTGACCCAATGTATGAAATTCAATCAGTGAACGGAGAAGTGTGCAAACGATTGAAACAATAAACAACTACAATAACAACAGCAACAATGTACATATGTACAAAGGATAACATTGTAGAAGGCGTGAATGTATCTGAATAAATGAAGGTAGATACATTCCATATCTTCTTTGTATTTGTATAGTTAAATATTTGTGTGTGTGTGTGTATGTGGGTGCGAATGGAATTGGTTTTGTGGGTGTTTGCATTATTCAAAATAACAAGAGAAGGAAAAGAAAGAAAACAAAATCAAATAATAGAGATGCGCGCAGTACAACGCGATAATTGGCTAGGATGAGAAAAAGTTAAAGAAGAAGACAAATAGGATAAAACAAGTTGCATGCAAGGCACTAAAAAAAAAATTGGAAAAAGAGATAAATGAGAAGTGAAATACTGGTGGTAACATCATGCTATTTCATGTCTTGGATAGTAAAAGAAAAAGTCTTTTAAATACACCCATGATTGTATGAACAAATTTTGAACTAAAGACTTCTATTCTGAATCTTATAATGGTACATTCATATATACCAATTTGTCTTAAATAGACACTAACTCATGACCATATTTCGAACTAGGAACTTGCCAAATTGAATTGAAGAGAAAACATTGGTGACAACTTATATATTTTATATTTATAGGGTTCTCCAACATTTGTCAACCGAGTGGTCAGCGAGAGCGTTGCCCAGAACTCAAAAGTGTTGTATCATCACCGCGCTCAGCTTCAGTGGAACAACACTGCGGCGCATTTTGAAGGATGCTCTGCATTTGTTTTCGTATAAAGTGCAATTAACTCAAATAACATTGCCGACAGACTGTCAACATTGCTTGGAATACGGCCAAACAATCAGATGTCAATTTGACCGGCCGAGATGCTCGATAAAGTAATGTAAAACGTTGTATTCAAAAACTAGTCCAAATAAATTGCAAAGGACCAAATTGAATAACAATATCCCATGTATAAAAATCGGTTGTTAATGTTTTCAATGTTTACATACCGACATAAAAGGTAATGCACCCTGTATATGCTAATATATACCATTTTAGTTGAAATAGACACTAACTCATGACCAATTTAGGGACTCAAAGACTTAAATTCTGTAAACAACATAAAATAAGTGAGAAATATTGCGTTAGCATTCATAAAAATAATAAATCTCGCTTATATTGGAGGGTGTCTAAAAATAATTTCTATCTTTTACATCGCATTGCACATTGCTGCTTCTTGAAATACTGTTTAATTCAGAGTTGTTTGGGTGGAGCTCTTCTTCTACTTCTCTGTGAGTGGTATTCAAAGACTTGCCTAGGCATAAATTTAGAGATTTTTTTGTACTGTTTTTTTAAAGAGGCATATTTGTTTAATCCACCAATCTTTTATATATGGGAAGGAGCTCATGACCATTATAATGGCCTAAAAGGGGAATGAATGAGTAAGTTGTTATCAATGCAGATTTTAACTTCTGAAAATGATTGGTACAATAACGTACTACCATAAATAATCTTCCTTTTACCAATTTAAAGATGTTAAAACACTCATCATACAGACGAATGAAACCAAGTTGCAGTAACTTTTAATTTCGTGCCTTGTTTGGCTTCAATCGTACAAAATTGCTCAGGGGTGTTATAGTATATTGTTGGATTGTATATGAGACGGAGAGAGGGAGGGAGGCGTTTGATGTTGGCCTTCATGCCACGCCAAGGCAAACGACGAGCAGCAAAGCCGAGTCAAGTCAAGTCGAGGTTCTACAAAACTAATTTATACCAAATGACGCCGCAAAAATAGCAATAGCAAAAACTAAGAGCAACAGCAACAAGAATGAAGAAGTAATAGTAGTACGTGCAATGAAAACATGCACATTTCATTCAATTAATCGAGCAACGAGCACAAAAATAGAGTATCGACTCGAATGGAATGGAATCAACTTGGGTTGGCAAGCATGGTTTACTTTTGCTTTTGCTTTTCACTTGATGAAGAACCCGAAGAGAAGCACAAATTTAGAACAGAAAAACAGCTCAAGGCTATTTGGACTTGTTTATGCCATTCCAAGCAAAGAGGAAAAACTTAGTTCCGACATAAAAAGCAACTCAGACTACTCTTGCATTACTATAATATTATTGCCTCTAATTAAATAAATCGTATTCTATATAACGTAGTTGTGCACCCTATAGTTAACCACCTTCTTAATAGTACACACAGCATATGGGAGAAGAAGCAAAAGAGTTTAGGTATGTACTATGTATGTGAACTTGCAATTGCTTTTCATAGTTTCTTCTTCAATATTCATTCATTCATTCATTTATTTTGCTGTCAATCTACGGCATTGCGTCGTCGTCGTCTGCAATGCAAGGATAACGACAAGCATATGCTGTTATGTCCTTCGAAAAGCGGTTATACGATAATAATTTATCGTATTATTTTGCGCGTTGGCGCCATCAACTCAATTAGTTAGCACAAGGACATAGAACAGAATAAGAATAAATGAGTAGACAACTAAGCACTTTGGCATATGGTTAATGAAACATGAATACGCATGCAACGCAACGAGTGGTCCTTATGATGATGATGATGATGAGAATGGATGTACATAAAATATTCATATTCTATAATAAATGAAATACTTATTAATAATTTTATAAGTTGCAAAGACCAACAAAATTAAGTTTTGTGTTGATAATTTAATAATGCCTTTATTAAAAAACTTTTCTACTTATAAATGAACAGTTAAAATTTGTGGAATAAGATACCCACTTTTGTTTAGTTTCGTTTGAAATATGAAAATTTTAAATAACATAAAACTACCATAAACTGAATGTGTGCTTAAACTAAAATCATATCATATTCTTCAAACATGCTTATTAAGTTAATTTTGGGTTAAGGAACATAAACACGGGCTTTTTCTGTTCACATGACTTTGAAGAGTCAGAATTTGTAAACGGTTCTTGCATCTGTCACCTCTTTGTTTTTTTTTTGGTTTACAGCTGACGAATCAGTTGTTCATTGATAGAAATTTATTGTGATTGATTCATTCTATAAAAAGTTATTAGAATGACAAATTATTAGTAAAAAAATGTGTGCTGCTTATAGTGAGTAACTCAGTCGAAAACCACAAAAAAGAAATGGTTCGCTCGCTTTCGTTCTGGAAATCCTGAAGTGAAATGAAAGATGTACCACTCTCAGGTCGGCCTGCCACTGAGAACGTCGATGATAGCATGGAAATAGTTCATCAAAACTCGAATATAAACAGTCATGATATTGTCAAGGAACTTGACATCGACAACAAATTAGTTTTAGTCCATTTGGATATCATACGAGGCTATTGTACGAAAACGGTCTTGGTGGAAGCATGATGAAGATCCACAAACAGTAACAAAACCATGATAGACGGCAATGAAGGTGATGATGCGTGTTTAGCGGGATGGTAGCTACTATTGTCTACTGCCAACAATTAATGCGGTTGAAGCAACCAATTGAAAAAAAAGAGTCTAAAATTGATTAACAGAAAAGGTTTCATGTTTATTATGATCACACACGGAAAAAATTGAAAGCCCTTGGTTGGGAAGTTTTGATGCATCTACCATACAGTCCCGACATTGCACCGTCAGATTATCAATTATTCCTATCTCTGCAACAACCTCTTGCTAGCATAAAAATGACTTCAAAAGAGGCATTTCAAAATTATTTGTCTCAATTTTATGATGAGAAATTCTAGAAATTATAACTGATGGAATAATGGTGTTAGCCGAGAAATGGCAGAAGGTGGTTGACCATAATTTAATAAAATTTGTTTTTAATGTATAAAGAAAGGATCCTATTTTGTACTAAAACGGGTTGCGTCTACTTCATTCATCCACCACGAAACTTCACATGTTAATGCTGCACTAGTATATTTATTCTTAAGATTTATTTTTCCTAGACTGTCTTGCCTTAAGGGGAGTTGTGAATCGATTTATGTAATCAACGGATGTCGAGGAAGTTTAATAGAAAGGGGAAAAGAAAAATTTTATATACGGAAAATAACATAAATAAAGTTAAATGAAGTTTTTGTTTTTCAGAAGGTGAGAACAATAAGTGGTTTTTTGATTAAATATTTGAAAGTGTAGGTGCTGATCATTTCCAAAAAAACCTGAAAGGTAACAAAAATATTGTAATATTAAGAATAATAACTATGCTCAAAAGCACTTAAAATACTATTTAAACAAAGTTTTGTCGCTGGAAATGGTACCATTGGAATTATAAATATTTGAAGTAGTAGAAAAACATTTCATGGTGGTTATTCTTATGCAAGGGAAAGATGAAAACAGTATTGATGAATATTTTATTGGTCGAATAGTTGCAATAGAAGAATAAATAATTTAATATTTATTGACCCCATTTTTCTTTAATTTAAACTAATGAACATTTCAGATTAATTTCTTTAAGCCATAGTTGCTATCTAATTTTAATATTAATTCAGGTATGAATAAATCTTTTGTGATAAACGACCTCTTTTCTTTAAAGTCCTCACCTCACCACAATAGTAATGATAATTGGATACTTCAATTATTGCCCTTTTCATATAATTTTCTTATCAAATTCAAGTTGCCTTTTATTATAATTTTCTTACATATATTTCCACAAACACTCTAGAAACCACCTTATTGGGGAAAACAAATTTGATTTGTAAAGAATTTGAAAGGACAATGTTTGTCTAAAACAATGGTTTATTAGAATTGCTAATTCGCTATTGTGTGTGTGTGTATGTAAACACTACTAATTAACAAAACATTATACATAGATTAGGAAAAGCCAACAACAACAACAACAAGTACTACTTAACATTATTAAACAATGTTAGTAGAGGGTAGGTCAATAACTTCTTAGCTAATTCAAAAATTTATTGGTGATTGCGTTTGATATACTTGAAATCATTGATAAAAGTTAATGATAAGTTTTAGCGGATTAAAGTTTAAAAGTTGTTAAATAGAAGAGGTTATAGGTATGGCACAATATATTCAATTGTGCTATAGCGTGTGTGGTCTTGTCTCTCAGTAAACAATATGACTATTTAAAAGGATTGTTTCCGATTGTTTCTAAGTAGTTTACATAAATTAATATGTATATATTCGAGATGAAGGAATATGTTGTCAAAACTATGGAATAATGAGGAATATGAATGAAAGATAAAAGCCTCCAATTTTTTAGAATGTATGCGGTAGAAATTCATACTAATTTCCTTGTCTAATGACGATTACTACGCCACTTTATAAGGCATTTTTCACATCAATTTACAGAAAAACTTGCCCATTTAGCAAAAATTAAGTTACTCGTTCATCAAGACAAGACACGGTTATACGAGTACTTGACTTCGTTTGCCAAAATCAATCTATTCCGCTATAAATTTATTTCCCATCGAGCATAAAGTCCCTTGCACTTGTTTTTTATTTCTAAACATGAAATATGAACATAGTTGGAAATAAAAATATTTCTTAGAAAATACTCATACAATACTACACACTCAGCAGTCCACCCTCGCACAAATTGTGTAATTATGCAGAATGACCTTTAGAGTCATTACATACCAACAACAAATACCACACACATAGAGACACACCCATGTTGTGCTGCCTCTGTCGATATAGTGTTGTTGTTTTGTGGTTGTTTATTGTTGTTATGATTGATGTTGTTGATGCTGGCTGGTGTTGTTTTTGCTGTTAATCGATCAATTTACAGAGCCACACATAGGACACACACAAACAACAAAATGCACACAACACATTTTCATTGATTTCCGGAATTATAAAGCAAAACAATGAGGACCACCAACCAGTAACACAAGATTAAAAGCATCACGAACAACATGGTTTTCCATTTTCAATTAATAAATGAATGGAAATTCTGAAAACAGAAGCAGCAACAGCACCAATGACTTGTACAGAGAGGCAAGATAGAGGCACTAAACAAAGGACTTCATTGGAAGTCAAGACAGGCAAGCAGCAGCATGAATAAAATGCAAGTTTCATTGATTATAATGATAATGAAAATGATGATGATGATGAATTTGCTTTGCCATCAATTGTTGATTGGATGCAGACAAAACAATTGATTGATTGATTGCTTGAATATATAATTCGTATGAATTGAAATATAATTGGTTATTTCGGCAATCCTGGCTCACTCTGCCATTTTATAAAACTTTAATCAATTATGTAACGGAAGACAAAAAATTTAAAAAAGAAAATTAAAGAAAAATTAATTGAAAATCATAATTTTAATATTCACCCTTCCTAAAATTTGCTTGCTTGCTTGAGTTTATAATTTATTTATGTAAAGGTTTTTCGGCACACAGCATGAGCCACCGGAAATGAGGAAAGTACGAAATGTCGGTCGAACAACAAAAGGAGAAACCACAGAAAATTATAAAAAATGAAAGCAAGAAATCATTTTAATTAATTAGGATTTAATGAAAAGGCGAACATAAATAAAACAACATAATTTAATAATATGATCAGCAAGGAGGACAAACAAAGGACAAAAAGAAAGTATATAGTGAGAGAGAAAGAGTAGTAAGTAAAGTAAAATTATGAATTACGCGTGGCTAAGAAAATAGAAAAACAAAAGAAATTTCCTTAAGAAATTTCAAGAAGGATATAAAAGGAAAACTGGCTAAAAGAAACAAGTTAAGTCAAGTAGCATTAAAATGGAAACTTTGCCGACGACTTCGACTAAAGAAAGAAATTTAGGTAAGAAAAGCATTTCTCTTAAGCATTTTCGTGTTTTTCTGCTTGGCTTTACTTCAAGTGCCAGGCATATATGTATCTACCATCACACTCATTGCCAACTTTGGCCAACTTGGCCAACAAGTAAACTAGAGCATGTACTCATAAAGTTTCAAACTTAAAGAGACGCTAAAGAAGCAACACAAAAAGAAAAAAGTTAAGAAAAACACAGAAAATCAGCAAGTTTTAACATACTTAAGGGAAACGGAAAAGGAAATGCTGTTGCCAGTGTCAGAGCAAAAACTTAACTAAACTACACTATTCATGCCTCATGCCGCACATGCCTCATTGCTACTGCAGTGGTTGCAACTTATGACAACTTTGGGGCAATGGCAACAACAGCGCACCAAGGAACAAGGAACATGGAGCAGCAGTACAAGCGGATATTGTGTTGGCCATAAAATGCTTGGCGGCATTTAGTGTGCCAAGTGCCAAAAAATGAAAGAAAAAGTAAACTTAAAACAGTTACCACGCTGCTAGCAACACACAGCGTAGGTGTTGTTAATGGCGTCTCTACATTTTACCATATATAAGCATATATATATCTACATAACTACTTATATTCATGATTGTGTGTATGGGTAAGCGTTGTTGTTATTATTACTTTGGCTTCAATTGCTCTGCCATGGCGGCTTGGTGCTTTTAGTTTTCTTGGCGGCTTGACATAATGTCCTTAACGTCACCATTTTCTTGCTGTCATGGGTTATGTGTGCGCCCACACTCATATAACACATCAGTAAATACTCACACACACACACACACAACTGTACTTGTTGTATCTGTTGTTGGTATGCATATTTGAGTGTGTGTTTGTCGATATATGTATGTATCTATGCAGTAGTTTGTTATTTGTGTATGTTTTTCTTGTTCGTTGTTCCTTTTTATTTTGACAGCTATTTTTAGATAATACCGCAAACATCTTGAATTATGGTTAACAGCATATTTTGGCATGAGACACATTTTTTATATTGTAGTTGTTCGAAATGTCAAAATAAAATTATTGGCTTCATAATACTAAGCTAAATAAAATAATTTTTAGAGATTGCATAGAGAAAATGAGACTAAATCAAACAAAAGAATCCATTGTATTGTACCTTTTAAACTCGATTTTGTTATGTTCCTTAGAGCCTGTGTCAAGGCTGCTTGAATGGCTGGAACACCATGGTAAAAAGCTCCTTTCATTGTAGTTTTCAGTCTTGGGAACAGAAAATAGTCACACAGTGATACATCAGGTGAAAATGGGGGGTGGTCGACAACACATATCCGTTGTTTCATCAAAAATTCATTGGAATGATATCTTTGCAATGCTCTACAAGAGCGATTTTTTTTTATCTTCATTGAGAACTGATTTGAAACAAAACTTGAACAGACCTTTCTTTTACCAAAGTCTTCAGCTTGCAGGCAATACTCTCTAAGGTATTCGAAAGATTACTTATGGTTAGAGTTCTGCCTTTGCTGGACGTAGGTCATATGGTCCCAGACCACCAGTTCGGTTTTAGAAGATGTCACGGAACACCAGTGCAGTGCCACCGAGTGGTACAAAAAATAATCAATAACTTCGAACATCGTGAGTATTGCTCTGCCGTGTTCCTAGATGTCCGATAATCATTTGATAGAGTCTGGCACCCCGGCATCCTGTATAAGCTAAAGAAGTTGCTGCCGGCACCATACTATCTGTTACTAAGATCGCTTTTGCACAAGAGGAACTTTTATGCCAGATGCGAAGGCCAGGATTCTGACATAAAGAGTATGCGAGCCGGAGTTCCTCAAGGCAGTATGCTGGGGCCCATCCTATACACGCTCTATACGTCGGACCTTCCGATCTTGAGAGACGAAAACCTCTCAACAGCGACTTATGCGGATGACACTGCCCTGTAAGTGGGCGACAGAGATCCGATTGTAGCCTCTGCTCTCATGCAAGACCAGCTGGCCCTCATGGAGCCGTGGCTATGCAGAAAAATCTACGCATGTCACCTTCACCTTGAACCACTCGATATGCAACGCTGTTTTCATCAACGGTGAGGTCATTACAAATAGCGCCACTGTGAAGTACTTGGGACTGACACTGGATAGGTACTCACCTGGAAACCTCACATCAGGACAAAAAGAAAACAGTTAAACCTGAAACTTCGCTGAATGAGCTGGCTGCTCAGTACAAACTCTAAGCTCAACCTGCGAAACAAGCTGTTGCTGTTAAAAGCCATACTGAAACCAGTATGGACTGACGGTATATAAAAAATTATTATAATCTCTGCTTTTTGACCAGATTCGAATGAATGAAAACAGAATTAAAGGATTTTACTAGTCTCTAAATTCATAGATATCTAATTGAAATTTTCTATATTATGTGAGACTATTAAAACAAAAAAAAAAAACAAAAAAAATTTAAAATTTCTTTAATTTGATTTCTCTGAGTAACCAAGCAAAGGTCAAAAAGGTCATAACAGAAATGTTCATTTGCCCCTTTTTTTGTTTAGAAAGAAATCCCCACTGAAAACTTACAACAAGAACAACAGCAACAAAAATAACAATCCAAATTGCCATTCCGTGTTAATTACGCCAGTTAAAAGTAAAGTGGAAAACAAACAAAATAAAGCCAAAATTGAATAATAGTCTAAAAAAACAATGAGCGGAAAAAGGGAGAAGAAAGGACAAACACCCACAGAAATATATAGAAAAGCATCTAATAACAGTAGCAGCATCAGCAACATCAGAAACTGTAGGAGTATCAGAATAGCTGGAGGAGGAGTACAAGAGCAGCTGGAGGAGTATCAGCTTGCAGCATTAAAATTGTCGACAATGACGACGCCGACGACAACGATGAACAACAATGTTGACTAAAGCTGCATAGATTTTTTTTTGTTATTTTTGTGTTATACTAGTAAAAAATTAAATTAAATGGGTTCGAGATACGAAAAGGAAGAAGTATGAAAATGAGAAGAAACGAAAAACCAACGCCAACGCGCAATGTCAGAAAAGTAGGAAAATGTGTGAGAAGTAGCAGAAAAATACCAACGATGAAATGACATTGTTCCCAGTTTTGCCCCTCGATTGCTCCTATTTTTGATGTTGTTGGCATTATTGCCTTTGTCTTTATTGTTCCATTTCTTCCTTCCTTTTTTTTTTTGCTTAAAAATGCCAACACCACGAGCTACAACAATAAACACATTAGCTTTGTAAATAAACAACAAAAGCGTTGAAATTGAATTATTCATGAAAGACAATGAAGAAAAGTGCTGGGATTTATGTATTTTGTATGAGGGAATGTTTGTGTATCTATGTATGTATGTACAACTTGTCGGTTGTCTCTATGTGGCTTGATGCAAGATTTAACAACAACATTTTCTTGTCATTTATGCTAACTGACTAACTCTGACTTTGACTGACTGACTCACTGACTTTCACAACACGTACACGTATATAGTACATAAGGAAAAAAAAAATGATAAAATTCTATCGGCTTATGCAGCGTATACGTAATTTGCTGTTTAAAATCTCACATTACGTATTCGTTTGGTTATTCGTAGGCGTATCTCAAGCCAAGTGTCAACCAAAATACAATAAGATGAAAAAGCACACAACAAAATCTTGCAATTTTCTGACTTTAATATTAAAATTTAATTTTATGTGCATAAATTTGCAATTCTTAAAATCAGGATACATAGTAGAACATTTCGCTATGAGTATGCCAGATTAAAATATTTGTTTGTTTGCCAAATTTGTTGCTGCTGTGTGATGCATAAAAAGCATAGTGAATGCAAGGAAAATTCATTCATTATGATGAATAAAATACTAAAATATATTTTTGATGTGAATTTTTTAAAACAATTTAATTGAAGCAGCAAAACTAAAAACAAAAAAGTATTTTAAAAAAAATAATGGAAAAATACTTTGTAATACTATAAATTTTTAATACGAAATAATGTTTTAAATATTAAAAACATGCACTCAACAAAAGTAAAGATTTTTTTATTATATCATAATTTATTTCTACAAAAAAAAAAAAAAATACAACTGCTTTGTTAAACTATTAAAAGCACAAATTTATATTTATTTTGGGGTTTATCGAATATTCTACATTTTTTTAAGCTCAGCTGGAGATTGATTTTTTATGAAAAGAGAAAACTATTTACATTTTTTTAAAAATAGGAGATTTACATATTTTTATCGGAATTAAAATGTGTGGATTATTTAAAGTACTGGCGATGCAACTTAATTGTATGGCGGGCATGAAAATTTAAACTCTCATATACTGCAAAAAATTTCAGAGTTACCGGACACCAATCTTCATAAATTAACTCTGTCATCTTTTTAGATAAACATTGTTCGAGGAACGATTTCTTGTATTTTTTTGGGTGCAGTTATATGTAAATGATAAAGCATTGCAATGTGTAGATCAGTAAAAAGGGAAATGCATGGATTCAATGCCAATAAAACTGTTTGTCTTTGCCAATTTTTGATACCTTCCACTGAAGTGAAGCGTATTCCCGGAAGGGCGTTCTGCAGCGACCGGATGGTAGTCTGATGGTGCTAGATCTGGACTGTAAGGCGGTTGGTTGAGGACTTCCTTTTCGGTACCATCAAGATAGATTTTGAACACGTTTGCGACATGCGGCCGAGATAGTCATGTTAAACGATTAATGGCTTATATCTGGACCATACAAATGGCTTTCAACCACAATGAAACAGCTTGTTGAGTTACGCCTAATGTTGCCACCAAGTTCTTCTTGGATTTGGCATGGCTCTACCTCCAAAATTTCCTCTAATTCGGCATTTACAAATGTTGGTGGCCTTCTTTCGCACTCCTTGTCAGTTGTGTCAAAAACACTACTTTTGCTTGCTCTCTATATGCCTCACACATCTGCCGATGACTTTCTGCTGCACTTTTCTTCAGATGGAAGCAAATTACCAATGCTTCCCTCGAATGGAAAGCATTCACACAAACTTGGATCCATAACATAGCCCGCTATGCTTAAACACTACGCGTGTCCTCTGTTGGCCATCTTTTAAAACTTACATACACAATTTTGTATTAAAAAATATCTGCAAATTTTCATAGCAATCACAAAGTAAATCGAAACATTTCACTGCTTAGAAAATTCAGTTCGTTTCTTTTGCAATCTACAATAGATTGAGTTAAAACTTTGATTCTAGGAATCATAGTGCTTCTATAAAATAAAATTTTCATATCAAATTTGAGTGGCGAGAGACACATTTTATTTTTATGGTCAGTTACAATAATTTCTTTTACCATAAAAGTCATATCTCAAACCATAAGTAACTCAAAGCATGAATTTGAACTCTTCAAATGGTGGAGCTCATTATATCATTATATAAAAGTTATTAGGTCACTTAAACTAGTACTCGTATAGTCTATTAAAAGAACACCATAGAGCACTTAGTGCAATAAACAATATTTGTGTTGAAAATATGAGAAATAAGAGAGAAAAAAACAAATATAAATATGGAAATAAAAGAATAAATTGCACAAATAATTTTTTCTTTTTATAAAAAATATTTTCATAAGTTTTGGGAATTAATTTTATTCAAATGAAACAAACACAAACGCAACGAAAAAGTTTCACATTGTCAACGTAGAAGTAATGCAAAGTTCATCAAGCTGACAACTGAAGACAAAGTGACAAAACGACAAAAACTCATGTTGACTGACTGACTGACTGACTTAATAACTGACTGAATTTGTATGAAAGTATTTTTGAGTATTTGTGTGTATGTGTGTGACTAAAACAAAACGCATGAAAGAGAAAAGCATTTCATAAATTTATTACTCATACGCCACGCTGGATGGAGGCCACAAAAAAAGTTCATACACTAACACACCAGATACACGCAAATGTGCTCACAAACTACCATAACTACTGAGTATTTTTTGCTCGAAGCTAAGCGTTTTTATTCACTTGGGAAAACTTACTTGCACGCTTTCCACATTCTGCTCGCTCTTCCTTAACCATTTTTTACTATTCACAATTTAGTTCATAAATGTGCGACATTTAGTTGGAACTCTCTTTCATTTATTCTACACGGGAGCCAACCGACACCATTTGACAACCTTTGTGGTTGCCACATGCCACAGGCCAAATATTTTGTTATGAGTGAGTTTATGGTTTACAAATCCCATACATATACTTACTCAAATACATTTGAAAAATGACTAAAGGAAAAAATTCTTATCACAAAATGTCCTTTATATTTTGTACTTTTTTTTTTCATTAAAACAAAAAAGTATTCTCAAAGTTATGCAAGGGTATATAAGGTCAAATTATTCCCCTAAGAATTTGTGAAGAGAACAACAAATGATATTTTTTTTTTTGGTGAAAATATCTTTGAATTAAGATAAATCGATGCTTCATTCATATTTTTTTTTTTTTTGTAGCTGGTGAGATTTGAAAAAACTTTCAGGTGTTGAAAAGTTGTCAGGTAAATGAAAGAGGGATTCACATGAGAGAATCTGTAAAAGTGAATTTTATGGAATAGAAGATTTTGGTAAGTTATCTGTATTTTATTTTCAATATTGTTTAAGTTTAACATTTTTCAAAATTTCAGAATTGTCATGATTTTGTTTGTAGAATCATATGTTGGAGACGCCAAAAAAACTAAAAACAACAAACCAAGGGGCCTAGTCCGTGTGTTTCTATTAGAACCCTGCCCAAGCACACACTAAATTGTATTAACAGTCGGCAAACACAATATGCACACTATGTCACACGACCTATGAGTGTTCTTGAAACAATCTTTTCAATTCCTTTTGTTTTATTCACTTTGCGGACTCATTGAGTTGAAGCTGGTTTGACGTGGGAACCTGCCAATGGTTGGGCGTCAATCAACGTCCCTTTGGATATATATCCGCAGATACCAATTACCGAGCATACTTGTTTTGGTAGTATGACCCTGGCCGGGATCAAGGTCTATCTAAAGCCTCTGCTGCTTTCTAGGACACAGCACCCGGTTGTATAACGCAACTCCATTTCGAGCTCACACTCTACACGCATTTTAAAGCACAGCCACCACGAAACTCCCATAAGGGGCCGTACCCGCTGGTCAGGATGGAACAAGTTCAGTGGGCTCTTGACCACATAGCTTCTGTTCAGACTTCGTACCTGAATTTACTTCCAATTTTCACTCCAAACAGTACATGGGTGGGTGGCCCTTATTGTATTCATCTATCCTTGCAGCCTTTATAGAAGATAGTTAGGATCACAAATGATGAGTGAACAATATTTATCTTCCTTCTTGATTAGAGTTTGAAGTTAGTTTGCCTTACCTTACTTAAAATTTGAAATATTAATATTTATTTTTCAATATGTATACAAATTTGTGGAAAAAGGGATTGTTAACGAATTCAACTAGCTCACAGGTTCCCAAAAGGGGCGACAACACCCCCTTGTGGGCTCTGGAGATCTCCATGGGTGTATTAGAAGGCTCAAAGAAAATTATGGGCATTAAGGCAATCTAGAGGGGCCAATATCTGACTTTCAATCTCACTGCCATAAAAACCGTAGAGTTCTCAGTATCTAAAACTTAAATTAAATAGTACAGTTGAGTGTTCCATTGAAAAAGAATGTTTTACGCGTACACCATGCCACCGCATTACTTGAACTAATAGGAAAAGCTCACTTAATGACAGATTATTAAGTCAGGTTTGCGTTTTTCAATGATGAGGATTCCAACCACTTTCTATTGCACACAGAAGTGCGTTGGTTATGAAAGGGTCGATGTCTGACTCGATTTTATGATCTGTTTGACTCTTTGATACAGATCCTGGAAAACAAAGATACAGAATTGCACGACAGCCTCATCACATCAAATAATGATATTGCATATTAAACTTATTTAATACCGTTGCTGCTTTCGTAGCTTAACTCCTAATGTACAATAGAAATATCAGCGAACATGAATTTAATATCTTTCCCAATTTATTAGTAGGACTTGCTTATTTACACTTGGAGAACCTCCACGATGATTTTATAGAACGATTCCACATCCAGACTGAGTGATGAAATCTTTTCCAAATGACAACACAGATCGAGGAAAAACTCTTAGAATTGACAATAAACGAAGAATTTAAAATACAATTTAGGAATGGCTACCAATAAATTTGACTGCAGAAGCCAAACCCCTCCCCACTGTATATTGAGTTATCGAAAGTCGGTTGTTCAACGATTTCTGATAGCATTTATACTGTCGTATTTAAAGCAAAGTTGCTAACTAACTGGGCTGCAAGTTACTGACTTCGGCCATTTACAGCTGTTTTTAACTCTATTCGTATTCAAGCCTGATATTAACAAACTAGCCAAAATGGTTTCAGATTCATCAGACAGATATTATTATTTTACACAGATATTTTGTTCAGAATCAGAGTTCTTTGATTACGAAAACATATAATTTTTCTCTTTCGGTTATCAAATTGTATTCATAGATTCTAATCTTCTAATATATAAAAATCTCGTGTCACGGTGTTAGTGTATGAACTCCTCCGAAACGGCTCGACCGAGTTTTATGAATTTTTTTTTATATATTTAATAGGTATGAGAAAAGGTCGTACGATATTTTTCACCCGCCTTCGTATGAACAATATCCAAATAATTAGAGACAAATTTTAAAATCAATCAAGTCGCCTTTGTCAAATCAGATAATTATATCAATATTAACACTAAATTGATTCGTCTGATTTTTCAAATAATTTCAAATGCTGCGCAATGTACTATAATTAAACAGGGAGCAGCATCACGCACTAGCATCACGGCGGGTATACTAGTTTCACTATAATTTCAACATTTTTCAATTAACAAATCTTATCAAAATAGTTGAAATGACAATTAACACAATACATAACAAAAATCAAATTCAAAAGGAAGCTGCCATAAATTTGGAATTTCTATATATGTAATTCCATTAAAAATTCCTCATTATCAAAAAAAATTTTAATTACTTTAGGAGCACATATATTTGTATTTGTAATCCTCACCATCTTCTATTCGACAGCAGATATACCAACACACAATCATTACCTGTGTATAAAAACGGTATGCAAGTGCTCTTATGAAATGTCATAAATTTCTTTAGAAGAGAAGCAAAACAAAGAGTACTAGTTCTGAGAAATTCAGAAAACATCAAATGCAATCTCATGGTATAAATTGTAAAATATTTCAGTGAAATGATTAAAAGTTAAAGGAAAATCTCTTAAAACTTATTGCAGCCTTCATAAATAACTGAATGGTTGGTTATGATGAACACAAGTTTTCTGAGAAAAGAAAAACGATTCAAATTTTGCCTTTAGATATGTGTAAGTAAGTCTGTTTATAACTATTATATAACAATTCTATGGAATTGACATGTACAATAATTAGTTTCGAATTAATCTGTCTTACCTTGGCCTTAGCAATGCATTGTCATAATACTCATAGCAAACTTATTTTAGTGGGAATAAAATATTGTACATTTGAAGTTAGTTCTTGGAATCAAGTACAAAATCAAAGTTTCAATCTAATATGAATCTTTAAGTTCCAATTAAAAGAGAATTAATTCTGTTTTATTCCCTTAAATTTTATTGTATCATTTGTAAAGGAAACCTTCAAGCGAAGTTGTTTAATTGGGTATAAGTATAAGATATTTATCTTTTTATTGTCATTTAATCAAAGCAATTTCAATATCTCAGCCAGACAAAGAAATAACAAGGACAATCACAAATTTCCTTTAGTATTCAAAGTAATTGGCCAAACCCAAAGTCAATTTAATTTGAAAATAAATAAAAGATGTCTCAACTCTCCTCAATAGTAGCACAATTCAATTCTATCATAACAATATTCAATACTTTACTTCTTTGTTATTCTTTCTCTATTAATTTCTTTACTTTTCCCTAACAAGCTCAAGTTATACTCTGAAGAAGGAGATTCTATCTTTCTCCTAAATAGAAGTAGTATAGTAAATGTAACTAATTTGTTGTTGGCATCCCCCCTTTTAAAAGCTTTTTTTTCCTTCTATCACGTCTTCAGTTTATTGCAGTGAAGCACTTAAGCATTTTTGCCGCACGGGCGAGCAAAACGAACCAGAATCATTTTAACTATTTTGGCACATTTATGACCGACATTTTTTCACTCTTCGCCCTCAACGTTTGTACGCATTATTATGCAATATTTATTTTACTTATTTCTAACAATGTCTAGAACTATCACTTTCTTAGTGGCCCACTCTCTTGCTTTGCTTATTGTATCTGTATCTTGTTAAGATTGTTTCTTTGTTATAATAGTAGTAGTAAAACAAACTTTATCTTGTTGAACAAAAAGTTTCATAAAAGCAAAGGAAATAAATAAGAAAAAAATAATATAAAATAGGAAGAAAGAATGTACTGAAGATGGTTGCCATATATTCTGGTGCTTGGCATTTGATTTCCGGTTGCTTTTATTTTACTTATGTACAAACATTTCCGTTAAATTTCATTTCATTCCTTTGCTGTTGTGTTATTGTCGCTATTTATCTTTCCATCCAACAGGATGGATCAGGAACATATGTTTCAATATACCACACACACACAGTATGCCATATGGTGCCCACACAACATGTTAAGGAGCTTAAGACAAACAGCGACATAAGAAACCAGGAAACAAGTCACAAGTAAAATAAAATGATGTTGATGATGCTGGTGATGATGAAAAATGATAAAGTAAAAATACTAAATTTTATGCACGTTTTAACATTCTTTTTCATTTTTGTTGTCTAAATAAAATACAAGGATATCAAAGTGGAAATTCAAAGAAAATGTTTCTTTCATCAATCTCCCATAACCCTCACAGAAACAATCAACAGCTGTTTAAAATAGAAAGGCAAACGAAATAATGGTTGAGGTAAAATGGGGCACCACCAAATGGCTAAAAGGTGAACACAAGGAATGCAAACAAACTGATAAGAGAAAATAAAGAGTAAGGAATATAAAACCTTAATAAATGCCATAAAACTAAATGTCAGAGGTTAAAAGTAAAAAGGAGTAGAAGGTAAATAAATGAAAGAATGTTGAAAGATAGGTGTGTAAACTTCAACAAAATTAACACCTTTTTGGTATTTATTGTTGGGGGAAGCAATGAAATGAGTAACATACTATATGAGGGTGGGAATGTTCTCCCTTTTTTGTTTAAATCTTCAAAGAACTTTGCATGTTGAACTGCAATAAAAGTCAGTCAAAGGCTGTAGAATGAACTTCTGTTACGGACAACATATTGTTGGTTTTCTGGTTTCATTTTCAAATTCTTTCGGTTCTCTTTTAGCTAATATTTTCTTTTGCAGTATAATTGACCGCCAATTGATTTTGAATAGCACACATATGTGTACACACAAACTCATTATAACGATTGAGCTTTGCAACACCATTATGTGCCACCATAGTAGTATGTAGTTTTGGTCTAAAAAATAAAGTTGATTTAAAATAGTTTTAAGTAAAGTAGGTTTTTGGGTAATTGGCATACACAGAGAAAATGGCGGTCGGTCAATGGCGTATGCCATCGTTCATTTTGGTCAATGGTCTACCGTTAACGTTGATTGAATGTGAATGTGGCAATGAGGTTATGTGCGTGTATGTGTGTGTGTGTGTATGTAGTTCAATTTGTTGTAGCAACTAGCAATAAAAGTAGAAAAGTTTCATCAATTGAATTAAATTGTCAATGAAAGGTAAAATGACAGAAGAGTGAAAAAGGTGTCAAAAAGAATGTATAAAAAATATAAGTGACATAAATGGGGGAAAAATCGATTGAGTTCAATAAATTTTTGGGGTGAAAATGGTATTTTTATACTTGTTATAAATATGTAATATCAGAGAAAATGTACTATTGCTGAATTTTGGACTTTTAAGCCAACAGAATAATTTATTTAATTAGGTTAAATAAGAAGTTATTAAGTATTTAAAGGCCTTTTAGACAGTCAGTTCAGTCTCAGGCCATGTTATCACTTCAGAAATTGAAATGGACTGACAAATAAGCTGGGCCATTAGTCCATTTTTCTATTGTCGTTTCGGTTATCGGTGCGACAACATGGACTGAGACTGAACTGACCGTCTAAAAGGGCCTTTAAAGTTAGTAAGTTGATAGTAGGTAGTTATTGAGAGTACAATTAAGTGTCAGCCGTTTGACAAAAGAAAGCCACACCATTAAGTTATGGGTGAAATTTTCAGTCATATCGTAAGGATGGATATTTGACAATATCAGAATCTAGAATTATTATTTTTTTTGTGCGAAAATATCGATTTTAAACCGAATAAGCATCATTTGCGGGAACTTTTGATTTAAGTACTTCTTTAATTTGAAGAAATCTACCGCTCAGGCACATTGAAGGCTTGTAGAATCATCAGGTGAGATAGGGTTGCAACATAGAAGACCAAACATCGATGTTCGTTGAAGTGAAAAATCGATAGTACCGATAACTCGGTAACAAACAAAGACTATAAATTTAGATTGTTCGATGCTCGATGGTGTTTTATTCAAAACGAACTCAAAAAAATTTTAACATTTTGTGAAAATTGTGAGTTATGTTAAAATGTACTCAATGAAGGAGGGTTGTCAACAAGCACTGGTTTTTACCTTTTTTTCTATTGCCCTTATGCAGAGTATAATGTGATGTAGAAATGAATGTATAGTTTCACCATTTATTATAGAATGCTGTAATGTTCAATTAAATTTATTTCGCAATTTACTAGCATACAACACAATTTCTATATGGCAAACAATGAAGAAAAAGCAAAAGTACACATACCAAAAACCATGAAGAAACAAATTATCACAGTTTTACAATAATTGCTGTTGCTATGCCTACTCAATATGGAAATTCACAGTTTGAGAAGCATTACGACGACTTTACCTCAGCAAACATTTCCATGTACACAATTGCATTTCCCATTGTGGATTATTACTAAAGTAACTATATGTCCGATCTTTCCTATAAAGCAAACCCAAATCCAACGTTGTTTCTGTGCGGGAGCAATCAAAGTATTAAAAGAGCCAAAAAGTACGATGAACACTGCTTTTCATATTCAACGCCATAGGCATATATAAAAAGAAGATTAATATTCATCGAATTGATCTCAAATCTATTTATTTTATGTGGTCCGCGATGTCTCCTTCTGTGATAATACTCGTATATACACAAACATGTGCATGAGAGATACAGCAGAAGTAACATGATCACACAATAAAATTGAATATCAACAGCATGTAACAGTTGCAGGCAACTCATATTTGAACATTTGTTTTTGTTTTCTATTTACTTAACATGAGACGTTCGAGCGGAACCTTAACTTCGATTATTTTTTTGAGCGGAATCTTAACTTCGATAACTTTTTGAGTGGAACGTTAACTTTTTGAGCACGAATTCACTTGCTCTCTGCACATTATGGAGAAGAAGATAACTTCGAAACGCGCGCCTTCCAAATATTTGAATATTAACTCAAAATGCATGAAAGTACAAATTCGTTGAAATTGCTTTTATTTGAAATAATTTTCATTACATTACTTTATAAATTATAAATATGTCATGTGCAATTAAATACAATTGCAATTCTAATAATATTGATTTGATACAATATTCGTTTTCAAAATAATTCATATTAAAATTAATAACTTTAAATATTCCAAGGTATGTTGGCAAGTAATACATCAATTATAATGTCCAATATTTTTCAACTTGCCGTAAAACTGTCAAACAAAGAAGGCCTATGCTGATGTATTTTAATTTAAGAAAATTAATTTTATTAAAATGGAAACAGTCTTTATATATTAAATAGTACATGGAAATGATTTTTTTTATTAAACATAATTCATTTGGTGTTCCATATCTTATTTTTAACCTCTCCAAAATGTTTGTTAATGTTTTCATTAATATGCTGCCATTGCCTTTACTTTTTTTATCCCGACTCACGCTACAATGATCTCCACTCACGCTACATTTTCTTATGAAAAGTTCATCTCCATCAAAAATGGTCATGGTTTTTTGAGTTTTTCTGCAGGTTCGATCCGGTTCGAGAGCGGAATTTTTCTCGTCGCATCGAACCCGCATTTTTTCGAACTCGAATTGTCCAGTCTATCTAATTTCGTAGTCTTTGTAACAAAACCATCGATGTTTCCGATACATCATTGTCGATGTTCAAACCCTACCGAATATATCAAAAAGAAAAAAGAAAAGTAAACAAACTTATCACTATCACTTATTCCGACTTTTGCAAATCATAAGTGATCATTTTTGTAGTAAATAAATAAATATGCTATGTATTTTAGGTGATGGATATGGAATGATGCACAAGATCCACCATTGAGTTCCTACTTTTTTTATCTCTCTCTCTCACAAAGTTTTTTGTAGTCTCTATCGCACTCATGCATAACGTTATTGTTTTCATGTGTTTGACTAGTCCGTACATTATTTTTAAACGTTCATGAACACCAACAAAAAACATGTAGTTTTGTAGTTGCTGTTTGTGTCTCCCATGTTTCCAATGATTCGAGAGCAAACATCAATGTTTCTGATGTATCGGTTACCAGTAAAATCATTGTAACACATCGAGGTTTTTTTTAGCGAATACATCAATGTCGGTGTTGCAACTCTAAGGTGTGGTCGGACTCGCACACGGAGGGTTCCGTACCATCGTACAAGATTTTTTGCCGCAAAAATGAATTATGTATTCAATAACTCAATGCTCGAGCAATTCCAAACACAGTGAATATGCATTTATTATGAAATTGACAAAAAGCTCATGCTCCAAATATTGAAATATTGATTTGACTTATGTTTTGAGTAGAATCAGTATTCATACTGCATATCAACATTGAGATCGGGAACTGTGAAAAGCCTAAAGTATACTATACGGTCGGACGGCCGAAGGCGGAAGCTTTGTCCCGTTAGCAACCTTTGGGTACGGAACCCTTAAACCGGCGAGTTTGAAGCCGAGAATCGTTGGAAGCTGATTTTGTACACTTGAAATGCTACTTGCCAAGCATAAATGAAAGGGTTTTCACATCGTATAGCCACTGGTGATGAAAAATGGATCCACTTCGATAACCCAAGAGGACCATGTAGCCATTCTTCAACAATGACAGCCAAGCTAAATATTCATTAAAAAAAAAGATGAGTATTTGGTGGGATCAGCTTGGTGTCATGTATTAAAAGTTCCTCAAACCGAACGAAACCATTACTGGGGCTCTCTACCGAACACAATTAACAAGATTGAGCCGAGCACTCAAGTAAAAACGCACCCACTACTACTGAAGATACGCCAAACTAATATTCCCTGCATAATAATGTACGTCCATATATTGCCGCTCCGATCAAAACCTACTTGAAAACAACCAATCGGGAAGTCAAACACCACCCGCTGTATATACCAGACATTGCCTCTTCCGATTATCACTTATTCCGATCGATGTCACATGTGGCCTGTCTGAGCGGCACTTCAGATACCAAAAATCGGGTTGAATCGGGATTAGCATCAAAAGATGAAGCGTTCTTCCGACACGGTATTTGCGATAAGCTATCAGAATGATGGGAAAATGTAGTGGTTAGCGATGGACATTACTTCCAATAAAACGTAATGTACCTTTCCTTCATAATATATCCCCAATTTTTGATCAAAAACGGCGGAAATTTAATTGTATTCACAATAAATGAACTTAAACTATAATAAGTCTCTCAGCAAAATCAGTCAGGACACTCAGATTGAGTTAAATTTGATTGAACTGAACTCGTTGAAGTAAGCAATATTGATTTTCAAACGTATTAAGAACTTTTTTCCCAAAAAAATGGGAAATGGCAAAAATAACTCAACAAAATTCAGTTTAAGTTTTAATATGATAGAAATACCTATGAGGAATAGTCCCATAATAAGTTATTTAGCCTTCTCATTGCAGCATCATTGTTTTTATAGGATTCCTTGATATTCTCTAAAAATTGGCTACAAATATATCATTTTTCTAATAAATACCTACTGCCAAAAACTTTTTATTAAATTGATGGAAAAGAAAATGTTAAAATTTACAAAATGCAAAGAAATCTTGTTGCATAATGACAGTAGAAAGCTTTATCAATCTTCAGCAACATGTACGAAATCATTACAACTTTATTTGGAATTGATGATATCACATTACCCCCATATAACCATGACCTTGCATCATCGGATTATCAGTTACTTACTTTGCAGTTTATAAAACTTTTAAAATATTGAAAACTTCAATAATAAGGATGACCTCAAATAGTTCTTTGTTAAGTCTTTTAGTGATAAGAACTAAAAGTTTTCTGTGAAGGTAATCATCATGTTACCAAAAAGATGAAAGGTCATCAAACAGTATGACAGATATTTCAATGATTAAGGTGAATTTTTTGTTAACAAAAAGTTGATTTTTTTTTCCTTAGACTACAATTTCTTTGAAAAAAGCATCTCTATAAATGTTGAAAACTCATATAAAATTTGTTTGTAAACAAAAGAGACAAGATTCCGGAAAAGAATTTCATTGAAAATTTTTAATAAAAGGAAAAATGTATACTAATGGATAGTGAAACAAAGGACGATTCTATCAATTCCAGGAAGGTGAATCTAATAGCAAATATAATTTAAAATTGAACTTTGAAGTAGAAATTCTGAGCACCAAATTAAAATTCAAAAGTTCTAAGAGAGTGTCCTTGATACTCATAGCTTTAGTTAAAACAGAGACTCATATTTCGTTATTATTTTGAAAACTTTAAGAATACTATATGGTACTTTATTGTATTATGTTTACATCTTTTCATTATTTCTCTCAAATCATTTTATCTAATTATATTTGTTAATTAAACTTTGCTAACTAATTCTATTGTTTATACCATATAGATTTTATCAATTATCAACTTAGTAAAGCGAAAGAAAATAACAAGTCATTCGTGGCGTATAATTAACTTTAATAAAACATACAATTTTTGACACATCATAAAATTCAGACACAAAGAACCGCATGAGGCCGAAAATATAATACATAATAATTTTTGATCCAATAACAAAAACCATAACACGCAATTTCAATTTTGGTCATTTACTCTTACATAAGTATTTTGTATTTCGTTGAAATAACATATCAATTATTTATTTAAGCCTAAAACCAACAAAATTGTATATCAAATATTAAAATGAAATGATTGCGTTGGATGAAATAATAAACAATAAAAAGCAGACAGGAAAAAAATGTGTAGAAAAACTACTATTGCAATTTAATTGAATTACTTTTTGAAGACGAAGGGAAATAAACTATGGTAAATGTCGAAATGAATAAATAAATAATATAAATATAAATCATACGCAATGAAAGGCAGGCGGCATAAATCAACAATGCATAAGCTTACGTGATGTTTTATGTCCTTTCATCATCATTTATACTGCTTTTGGGCGCAACATAAAAATGTCAGAAAAAAATTGAGAATGAAAAACCGCAATTTCAGCAATTAAATTGCAATAAAAAATATGAAATGAAATGAAAATATTACTATAATAAATAATATAAAATTGAAATAATAATATAATATAATAATAATAGTATGATACTTTGAAAATGAAAAATATCAAAAAATAAATTGGTTTAGAAATACTACAAAAAAAATAAATCTCCATTTTATGAGGTCTCTTCTTTCTCTATGTGCAATCCCATTATGAGATGCGGGAAAAAAAATACCAAATAATAATCAACTTTTACTTTTTCTCTTTAAATGAAATGACTATGATTTTCACTTTGATAACAATTTCTCACACCATTTCCTATGGTATTTTCTTTCCACCACTTTAAGTTGCTGTTGTTGCTGTTGTTTTTAATATACATATAAATTTCCCTGAGTTAGCAACAGCAGTTGCCATTTTCTAAGGGGAATTAAGGTTCGATATAGTGAGGTTGGGGGTTTGTTGGTTTGGTTTGTTTGTACTCAAGTTAATTTGTCGAAATGCCAAATATTCATAACTTAAAATGCGGTTTATGTCACGCTCCCCCAGGGAGAGAGCGAGAAAGCCAACAGTAACAGTAACAGCAACGGTAAATGACTAAACCATTATCCTGGGTGTGTGTTTATTTATTTTGAATAATAAAATTTTAGTGTAGAATTTAAATTTTGACTGTTGTTTTTTCATTTTTGTATTGCTTTGCTTTGCTTTGCTTTTACTTTTGCTTTCATTTTGCATTTGCTTTGTTTGAGAATGAGCATAGATTTTTATAATCCTATTTGGTTATTTTATTTGAAATGATTTTTCACCGCACTTGGGCGGTAAATATTTGTGAGTTGTTGGAGATTGGATATTATGCAGAGGTTATATGAAATTTTACTGCTTTGGCATATTGTTCTTTTTTATGTTCATCACCGTCATGTGAAGTGAATGAGTGTTGTTCTCTTAAAATGAATAGTTTAACAAGGACACAATACTTGTATTCACTCACTATAAGAATTTATAGGAATTTCTTTTTTAAAGGAACTCAATTTAAATTCTTAATACATTTTTGCGGTTTACCAAAGTTTAAGGTAGGGGATATAAAACGGTATCCTACGATATTAAAAGTTTGCTGAATATGGTATATCAGGTTTTTAAAATCAATTATAAAATTTCTCTCTCTTTAATTCGTGGAATTTTGTATTGAAAATCATATTCAAATTGCTATATTATCATTTCGTGATCTTAATAAATTTTTTGAAGAAGGAACAATCAACAAAAGACAAGGAGAAATATGGTTCAAGAAGTTGAAATCGGCAAATATAAATATTTCAAATGAAAATAGAAGATGAAGGCCAATAAATTTCGGCACTTATACAGTTTTGGCATTAGTGGAAGAGGACCAAAGATTAATAGTATAAATGGTGGTCAAAGATTTCAATATAAACCATTCACACACTATTCAACAAGCTCAGGAAGAGTATGGAACTTGGATGGATGAGACATTCAAGCATTCTTCGAAAGCAACAAAATCAAACGCACCTGATTTTTACCGATGTAGCGCAATAATTGATTTTAAATATGATTTTTCATACACTTAAATCTTTTTTAAGGTTCTCTGCTATCAAAAATTGTAAAAAAAAAAATGGATTGGATGCTGCGAGCGAAAAGCAAACTCCAGATCAACAACTGACGACTGCTCCAAGCAAAATTCAAACAATGTAAAATAAATTCCTGCGAAGTATAACGTGCGCATCATGGTTCGTCAAAAATTTGGCCTTACATCGGGACATGAAAATGCCAATGATACTTTGCGTAAATCAATATCATTAGCAGCCTTTATAAAGATCGACTGCTTCAATACCCCAACCCCTACACAACAGAACTCCACGACAATTGAAACAACTTCACCCCACCCAACGACCTCCCCAAAAGGACTTCGTAAATACCTTAGATGCCATTTTTTTTAAGCACACATGACTATTCCCAAAACTGATGATACTAATGTTTGAAAACCTTTAGGTTGATAAACTTAGAAAGAACTTATAAGCCTAATTTATTGAAAGGCATGATTCGCACAATAATATGATACTAAATCATTCTTGGAATGCACAATAAATGTTTAAATATTAAATATATCAATATGAATACTAAATGTGTATTTATCCCTTAGTTTTGAAGATATCAAACAGATATTTTGCATTCTATGTTATCTCTCAACAACAGACTGAGTTATCGATTGAACTTAGCTATTGACATTTGAACCCTTGCCATGAAGGTTACTAAATACAATACAAAAAAAATATGTAAATTAATTCTTTGTAATCCATTTGAATATCTTTGTTATTTATTTTTTATTGTAAATTTATCTATCAAATACCTTTAAACACCTAAGCCGATTACACCCGACTTAAACTAAACTAGAAAATCTTTTAGAAAATAAAAAAAAAGACATCTACAATAAATAAATATTTAAGTTGGCGAATATAGAAGTTTCCAACAAACTTGTAACCTCCTAAAGGCAAATAGAAAATTCAGAAAAAAAAAAAAATTGAAAACGAAATTCATTTCCAATTCTTTTTTCTGTTAATCTTCAAAAAGCATTCATGTGGCAAAAAACAGCAACAAGAGATGAAAAAGTAATAGAAGAAGGTTAACTGAAGTATCTCAACTGTTGCCTTAGAGCAGCTTCTTCATTCAATATTAAATATTTGAACCTAGCAGTAAGTTTTCCTGTGCACTTTTTCCCCATGTCTTTTTCTCATTCTTTCCGTTTTCATTGAGCCTACACACAACATTCCATGTTATCTTATTTGAACAGAAAAATAGGAAATCAAATAAGCAAAAAAAAAAAAAAAAATAGAATAAAAGGAAAAATGAAAAGAAGAAAAAAATCCAATTGATTGATGTATTGTGTATTCCCTCCTTCATTTTCATTTTCATTTCTTTTTCATCATTTTTTTTTGTTGTGTTTGCAATTTTTCCTTGTTTTAGCATTTTTTCTTTCTCTCAGTGAAGAGAATAGAATTCATTTTAATAAAACTTTATAAAGCAATGACAAATATTTGCTTGTCAAAGGTTAGGAAAAGTAAAATGAATAAAATTTAACCGGAAAAGCATTATTAACATCATCATCATCATCAATGTCATCATCGTGAACATGTTGATTTAAAACAAAAGAAATACGAAATTGAAAGAAATATCGAGATAATATAGTACAATAGTATGCAGTATTTCTTGGTAAATAAAACAGACCAATTTAATATACAATTTTCACTAAAATTAAGTCTCAACGAAGCTTAAATGTACTTCTCATGAGTTCTTATATTATTTTTTACTTGTTCTGATGAATGTATAGAAAATATGAACAACAATTATTGGTCTATTGGTATGTATGGTGGTATCATGGTATGGAGAGCTATTACATACTTTGGCACTTTGGCATAGAACTGCAGATTCTAACTAGCATTCAACAGTGTACGAAAAACTACTTTCCCTACAATTAAGGATATTTTTGGACCTTTGGAATGGAAGCAACAGCTGTATAACGCACACATGCACACGCCCAGGGTCGCAAAAGTCTTGGATTGAGAGCCAAAACGTGCCTTTCCTTAGTTGCCCGACCTGAATATTATGAGAAAATACTTTGGGATGGTTAACACGCAAAGTCTATGACTCTGGGAGGGTATAAAAAGTGCCTGGGAGACTATTTCACTAAGTTACATAAAAAAATTTTATATAACTCCTTACCCAATAGGATGTTTGAGGTCATACTGAACCATGGTGGCTCAACACATTATTAATTCTTTATAAATAATGGGTGTTCTGTGCCCATTATCTTATCTTATTTGACATTTTATTATTAAAGTTAATATTGTAATTATTATTTCTTTTAGCGTATAATTTTATAAATTTTATTCAGAAATAAATTCATCTTAAAAGCGTAATTCGTTTGGCTGACATTAAGCTTCAAAGACAAGAAGCATAGGGTGTGCTAATCGGTTGTCTGGTTAATGTATAAAAGGCTATGTCTTTCAGTGTTCTGAGTAAACCAAAAAGAAGACAATACACTTTTTAAAGTGTGAAAAAGTTTTGACTTTGTTCGCAGCAATTCCATTCTTAAGAAAAAGCCAAAAATTGGCTTTTCCAATGAATTGCCTCAAAAAGCAGGATTTCTTTGAGTGCGGAATCCGTGCTTTGCCTGACAGATGCGAGAAACTCATAACCAGCGATGTCAATTGTATTAATTGACGTATTCCTTCATTTTGATTTCAATTGAATTTGTCAAAAAAAAGGCAGTTTCAAGCAATGTTTCTTTGGATAGACTCATGATACATTTTAGTAAAGACTGCACATAGACAAAGGACAGTTCAGTTAGTATAATTTCTCGGGATAGTTTTAAACAGTTGAAATTGTTGTTGGAATGCCGAGAAACTAAACTCATTTAACTGTCCGTTGTCTGATTTTTTCTAAAACATTTTACCAAAATCATAATTTCGAAAGACTGTAGAACTAATTCGCAACAGAACAAACTCACAAACGAAAGGATTTGATCAAATCAATTCATGCATGGTTCTTTAAATTGATTATAAACTTTGAAACTTCAAAAACTGAGTGTTTAACGGACTTATGGGCATAGTCTTTATATATATAGTCTTTTTGTATGAAGCAAACTACACAGATTTTTTTTGAAAGCGTGAGAAGCCGGCTTTCCAGTGTTGAGAATAGGTGAAAGACTGGATCGTGAACCGAAAATAGGTGAATTACAAATACCTGTTTTGTGTTATTTTTAAGCTTGCTCTATAACTTGAAGCACTGAAAGCCATTGAAAAGCGTATAAAGCCAAAGTGTGCTACGTAGTTGGACCTTTAAGTGATAATATACTCAAATATTATTCAACCTAAAATTACAAAACCTGAGGGTTGAACTTATGAAAGGACTACTAAGCCTATTTGATACTCCCTAACTATGCTGATCATGTCAATTGGATTTCCGGATCAAGTCATAGCAATCATCAGTCTATTTTGTTAATACTCATTTTATTATAGCGCGCTATGAAGTGTATCTGCAGTCTTAAGCGGATTGACGTGCTTTTTTGGAATTCGTGCAATGCTTACCAAAAAAAAAAAAAAAATAAAAAGGATAAAACGAAAAAAAGCAATCAAAACTTTTTAAATTATGTTATCATCAAATTGCGCTAAATTGTGTTGTGTTGTGTTGAGTTGTTGATGTTGCAGTGCATGGTAAGAGGATTGCAGAAAATGAAATTTTTACAGTCAACCGAAGAGTAAGAGATAAAGTAATGGAGAAAGTGAAAAGAAGAAAATAAATTCTTTTTATTTTCTTTTTTGATTATGTCAAAATAAAGAAAACAAAAATTTATGTAGCATACTTTTTGGCGTGCAAACGTGATATTTAAATATGTTAAACGAACATCAACAAAAGTTAAGGATGTTTATTTTACTAAAAGAAAACTAAGTAACATGAACAGAGTGGAGAGAGGATGAGGATGAGCCAAGTTGTTGGAAGATTTTGTGTGGCATGAAAAAATTATTTAGTTTACTTTATTTATGCTTAATGCGAATGCAAAAACAAGAACAGCAATATCAACAACATCAAAGTAGGTAAGTAGTAGTAATGTCCTTGAAAGCGCGCAAATAGTAAAAAATATACGCATCAGGAGTAGCAGCAGCATGACAAATGAGAGACATACAAAATTCTTATTGACAAAATAACAAACAAAGCGCAAGGTGAAGTGGGTTTTCTTTTATAAAAAATGTGTATTTTTAAAACATTAAAATTTTCTATTCATAAAACGAAAAAATATTTTCCAAAATTTCTCAAAAATATGCTTAAAATTTTGCGTAAAAATCACATGTGCATTAAGCTATGCAGAAGCTTCTTTCTCTCTCCACACACAAAGCATCTCTCTCTTTCTCTGGCTCTTGTGCTTTTCTCATTACTCATACTTAAGCACATTCCATTCCAATGTCTCTCTGCCACTCACTCCTAAGCTACCTAATGCGCTGAGCTTGCGTATTTAAGTCACACTACAGCAGCAGCAGCAGCAGCAGCAACAACAATGAAAGCTACGAAAGCATTGAATACTAATATCGATCGAAAAAGAAAAAGAGCCAACAAAACCTACAGCAACAACAACAACACTAAGTAGTAGTAGTAGTAGTAATGTGACATTTTGCAATGGAAGCTGCTAAGTCAAAGAAAGCAGCGCGCTGCAAATGAGAGATTGAGAGAAACTGTACGCGAAGAGCATGCTTCATACAAGTCGAGAGAGTTCTCTCATTTTCTTGTTGTAGACAACCCTGAGGACACAATACAACAACAGCACAAAATACAATACACTTATATCAAAGCAAGTCAAAGAGAAGAAGCATACAACTGACATTGGCGACGGCAAAATGAAGAAAAAAAAATAAGTAAGCAAAAAAATGAAAGGACGAATCAAACAAGCAAGCGTGACTCAACATTTTCTGCACACGTATACACGTGCAAAATAAAAAAATATAATGAAGAAGAAAAGAAAAATAGCACAGCATGTGCGTGTGCCATTGTATATGTGAGTATGTGTTTGTATCTATGTATGTGCGGATTTGTGAACATAGCGAAACGAAACAAGGCGGCGCTACTCAAGCGCAACACGGAAATGAGGCGCACAAAAGTATGCAATACGTAAAAAATACAATTTTCTTATGGAACAGCGATTCTGAAATTGTGAGCCATGGAAGGGCCTAAGGCTCCGCAAAACATCTTACGAGTCTTGTCATATTTTTACCAATATTTATTGTAATTGGCAGAGAGTCAATGCAGCATTTTCCTAAGGGTCAAATGCTCAGGATACCGAGCCAACTTGAAAGTTATTTACTTAATTCGAGTTAGGCCCCGATATTCTGTTCCACAACCCGTTGTATAGAGCGCCCATGATAGTGATGGAGAACCCATTCTTTCTTCTCATATATCAACTAGCTTAATTCTGACCTCAAATTTCATCATACAATACTGGAGTCTGGAATATCATTGCCTTACCACACTTTTCGTACAGAAAATTAGGCTCAAAATCAAAATAAGTGGGATTATTGGGCCAAATATTTAAGTTTTAAGTATGTGTTGTAAAATGTTCTGGGCTTAAATAGGACCAGTGATGAGAAAGTAATTAATATTAAAGATGAAAATAAGAGAGTTTGAGAGTCCCTGTTACAGAACATAATAAGAGCAAAGTGAAAGCGACTCGCAAACCTAACACGCATGCAAACAAAACCAACAAATGGGCAGCGAAAATTCCACAAATAACTTAACTTGTCAATGTCAATTGATAGTGAAAGCTGCTAGGCAAAGAAACCAAGACCATTACCATCGTCACCACTACCAACAACAAAAAACACTACATAGTAACAGCAACAGCAACAACAACAGCAAAGCAAACAAAAGCACATACTCATCTGTTGTTCAATAGTCAAGTGAAGTCAACAGGAGTCCAGCACAGCAAGACTGCAGGCCATGAATGGATGTCCAGTCCAGTTAGTCACTCACTCACTCATTCAATATTATGTAGTAGTAGTAAAGAAGGAATGACTGCAAGACTTCATTTTCTTCACATGCCTGCCTAAAGCAGCAAAAGAGAAGCCACTAACCAACTAAAGGAAAAAACAATAACAAAAAGGGCGTGCATATTTGCAAACAGAACAAAAAATAAAAGGAAAAGAAATAAAAGAAAAGCGAAAGCAAGAAGAAAAAAAATTAGAAAGAAAACGTGCTCCATTTTGAGCCTTTAGGCCAAGTTTGATGAACGCTTGGTGGTAGTAGGGCGCCCGTAATTATTTTCATAGCTTACACTTACCTACATAGATACACACACATATATACATATGTATATAGAACTCATCAAGACTCAGACAATTAAATATTAATGCGCGAAATTAAGTGAAAAACGGTATTTGGGGAATTTTGGTTGGGAAAACCTTTTGATGTATTTTAAGACCCCCAACGATTGCAGAGGTGTAAAGAGAAAGTAAGAGTAAATATAATAGTTGTTCTTGTTGCCACTGATGAAGATATTCATGTTAATGCCACCGCCGACGTCGGCGCCAACGCCATCATTACCAATGGGGGAATGAATTTCAATATAACACGTCAAAAAAGCGCCACGTGCTCGTGTCTCAATGGACAACGCTAAGTGGGTATAAGGATTTCTTATTATTACGATTATTATTTTTGTTGTTATTCTTACTACTACACACATACATTGGTTCAAGTGGGAGATGAGAGATGAGACGATGGAATGACAAAGTCAATCGTTAATTGTTGGTCGGTCGCCTTTCATACTTAAAACGTCATGGCAATGGGGATTTCATTGTGTTTGACTTGTGCAAAAGTAATTAGTTCCCTTTTAGTTTAGTTAATCAAAGTCTATGAAGGTGGGTGGTTCTATCAAGGTTCTTTCTGCACCTCCAATATTTCAAAAGTTTTGCAAAAGTTTAACGAGGCGTATGAGTGTTGACGAAGGATTGAATATGCCCATGGTGTTGAAAGGAAAGCAAAGCAAAGGAAAGGAGTTTTATTTACGCATGTGTAATTGTTATGTACAATACTTAAAGATAAATAGACAAACTGAAAATAAGAAAGAAAATGAGCTTAGAAATTATGTAGATAAAATTCAAGATAACAACAAACAGTGGAGAGAAATCAACAAGAAAACAAAGGAGTTTTATAATTAAAACAAAAGACAAACATGAATGAATGCAAAAGGATAATCATACTTTCTATAAAAAGAAAGTAGTATGTACATACTTCTCACTAATTAAAGAATAAATAAAAAAAATCACAAGAAAGGAATATTCTTAATTAAGTTCAGGACATGCCACATTTTTTTTTTTAAATCATCTTTTGCTTTCTCTTTCATTTCATTTCATCATGTACTTTTCTGAGTTCCCATTTTCATTTCTTTTTTTTTTTTTTTTAATCAACTCAACAACTAAAAAAACAAAAATCCTTAATTGAGTTCAACACACGCCACATTTTGTTATTTTGGTCTGGCATTTTTAAATTTTCTGAGTTTTCTTTTTCTTCATACCAACCAAGTTAAATTTCATTTAAATTCTTCTCTCCTATCGCATACAAATTCAGAATTTACTTTATACCCCATGTGAGGAACAACAAAAATTAATGGCAAACTTGCAAAAAAAAAAGGATTAAGAAAAAAAATGTAAAGAATATAAAGAAAAACGAATGAAAAATGCAATAAAAATGACATGTTAAAAGGTGAAAATGCAAGGTCACAACGTCACGCTATAGTAAATACCAAAAATTGGCATGAAATAAAATTAACAACCTAACTCCTCCCTTACCCTTAACGAACCATACAAATTATTGCTACCAATAAATGTCAAATTGGTTTATTGTATACAATAAATTATTTTTATGATTAAAAATTCAATTCCATTATGATTTCACTTAAGATTCTTAATGGTTTAAAAATCCAAACAAATTGTGAAGAAGGAGGAATCCTTACTAAGACAAAAATGTATATCTATAACTTGTATTAGAAGATTGTGAATCAGTGTAATCTAATCCATCATCAAATCTTGATTATTTGTATGAAATTTTTATACAAAATAGAGCGTTAGTCATCTCATTTCTCTCCTTCTTATTTCATTTTGTGCACATCAAGAGGCAACGTCTAATCATTATATAATTATTCTATATTCTTATTGAGTTGTAATACCCAAGCGGAACAAAGTCAAGTACTTCTGCGTGGCTTGATAAAAGACTGACATGGAAAGAGGACATTTTAGTATTGGTTGCTAGGCCGAGGATCCGGCCACAAAGCCACTTTTAAGCCTGTTTGGATATACCACATCCAACTATGGGGAACAGCTGCCGAATCTAATATAGAAATACTTCAGCGTTATCACAATATTACGTTAAGGAAAATTACTTGACCTCACACAAATCTCCTGATGCCAAATGTCAAGGAAGAGATAGGAAAACATAGCACAAGGCACAATGATAGGCTCAACCAGCATATCAATAACTTGACCATAATTTTTTATGACAACTCTCGAATAACGAGACGGTTCAAGAGATCAGATCTTCCTTACCGGAGAACATAGCCAAGTTAAAGTTAAATTTGAACTAGTTCTTGAATCAAACTGTTGACCAATAACATAAAAAAGGGGTTATAAAAAGGAAGCGTAATGAACAAGGAATGATATATTGAACGGAGAGCTCGATTAGTGACCAAGTTTTTTAGTAAGTTAAGTGTACTATGTGTATTTTTAGTATGTATGGTAGAAATTGTTATAGTTTTGTAATAAGTACTCAAAAAATAGAACGTTAGTCATCTATCACCATCAAAGTCACACCTTACCAAAATATTAAACTCGAACGAAAACCACAGATAAGTCGAACCGTAAAATAATTTTATGGACTAAGAAAATTCCCAAAAACTTGACATTGAGTATCACTAAAGACCTTTATTGAATTATAGTTTTGTGTATAAATATATGTGAAGAAAATGATAAAGATATACATAAATCAAAAGAGTCACCACCATAATTTCTAATGAAAAAGATATCTACCGGACAATTACGCACATTTTTGTACCTGGTAAATCTAAGTTTTGGTTGTCTTATCAACACTGGTACATTATTTTCAGCCCACACCTAGTAAAACCCTACTACCCGGATAGTTGATCCGCAGAAAAATTTACCAACTGAATTGGTCACAGCGACATCAACCACAATTTTTTACTCAATCTGGATACATGCCCATATGGTCACTTATCCGGTCATGCCGAGGTATATACGATACACTTTTATCTTCAAAGTATCAGCAATGCTCTCTCTTCTAACTCGAAACCCCTATCCTTTATCATCATTACATGGTATAAAGCAAAGTCGAAATTCCAGAAAGGTTGGATTCTTGTTACCTTTAAGCCATGCAACGGATTTTGATACGTTTTTCACTGTCTTTTATAGAAAGGTTTTCATGTACAATACATTTTAATTTATTCCAATTAAGACTTTGTATATTAGTTATATTGTATGGTGGCTTAGAGACATTTTTTAAAATTAATTAAGTCGTCTTTGTTAAGCATATATTTTTGTTAATTCTCTGTGCGTCAATATGAAACAAATGAAATTGAAATTGTTTAAATCAATTATGCCAAGAATGAACGACTTTTTATATACATAGGTCGTAGAACAAGAAACGGAAACAGATATGATGAAACCAATGAAGGAATGAAAATGGGAAATGGCTGTCCAATGCACCCGTGCAAAGCGGGGTTATCTAGTTACTACTACTAAATTGATAATTTGACTTCTAGTGACTTCACCTATTTTATTCCATTTTATTCTATCACTAATGAATATGTACCTATACTAACTCATATCCCCCTTGTTATTACAACAACAGTGTAAGTGAAGTAATTCTGCTATAATAAAAATAAAATAAATATAGATTTATAGAACCATTTGTAAATTGAAGAAATAGACATACGGCGGCATATGTCTCCGTACAGGTAAACAATATATCATATTTTAAATTTTGACTATCTTTTACGCAGTAAATAATTACATACTCGTATAACAGATATCGAGCCGATTTTTTCGTTTAAATTATTTTTTAATCAATTCTCTTTATTACTAGCATTTTTAAACATTTTTAACAGGCACAAAAGTATTTCAAATTTAGTAATTTAATTAAGAAAAAGGTCAAAAAACGAAAACTTGCAAAAATCTACTTACATACCGATGATACAAAATCATAAAAATATGATAAAATCTTGAACATAAGGATTAAATATACACATTTTATGGTGTTCTTTAGAGTAATAGTTCTCCATTTCTTCAAAAGTTTCTCTAGATGCATAGTTTTTGATGTTATTGTATGCTACCAGATTCAGCGGACAAACGTATGCCAAAAATGTTCAATGAAGTTAAGGTCTGACTCTTTCTTGACGTATGATTTATGAAGGGATTTCTATAGCTTTTTGGTAAAAAGAAGAACTAAAGACCAACGTATGAATACAAACTTTTAATGAAAGATTTGCTTTGCTAAATTTAATTGGAATCAGTGATTGAATACTCGCAATTGAAACCAACCAAAAAGCAAGAATATGTGGTACATTTTAGTTCTGATGTTCAAACTACAATAGCATTTTTATGGTTTATTTAGTGAAATCAAAACTTGATCTGTATAATGAAAAGTCAAAGACCATTTTACACATTTTAAATCTTCGAAAAATCAAAGCATCATTTGAATAAAGCCAAATAGACGAGACCGAAATGTACAGACGGATACGCAATATTCGATTCCTTTTGCAATGTCGATTAGGCCAATGTGTACTCGGATGCTTGGTTAAAAAACAAGTTAAAACTACTACCAAATGATAAGATAATCCATAAACAATATGACACATATCAACTAATATATTTCGAATGTATTGTAAAAACAACAAAGAAAGAATTGAAACCTTGAAAAAGGTTACTTTTACTAGTAGATTACAACAAAGACAGATGTTTATAAAAATATAATTCCATTCAATAAATAATAACAAAAATAAAAAAAAAAAACACCTGAAGTTAATAATCAACAAATAAAGTGATGAGTGACACTGAATCGAAACACAATGTTAATGTTAATGAATTTCAACAGGTCTGTTTTACCATATATTACAAATTATATTATAATAAGAAATACAATTATACGATAGGAATTTTCTATTCAAAATCGAAATTCATTAATTCAAAGAAAATAAAACCTCCCTTGTGATGACTGATGATTTAATAAATATAATATTTTTATATGAAAAGAAAAATATAAATAGGAAAATTTGTGCTTTTCTTTTGAAAAACCTTCAACACAAGGATATTACATAAGAGCAGCAGCTGTAAATAGGACGAAAACGAACTATTGTAACCGAATCTACTACACGCAACAGAATGGAAAACCAACAACAAATAAAGAAAATCATAAGTGTGAATGATGAAATATAATACATATTTTTTTTGTTTGTTATTCACTCACCTTTTGGCGCCCTCTTCACCTTCAAGAGGCTGTTCACCACCACTGGCGGCGGCTGCTGCGGCAGCAGCGGCATCATCTTGTTCCGATGTTAAGATACCTGCCGTTGTATCGGGAACCGCAGGAGCGGCAGCAGCACCATCCTGTGTGGGTACAGGGACATCTTCATCACCTTGGCCGCCCTTAACGGCACCCACAAGCGAAGTGAATTGATTTGTTAGACCAGAGAACATGTTTGCGCTTGTCTTTTTCTTTTTTTGTGACTTTGCTTTTGTGTTTTAATTTAACGTTGTTTCTTTACACGTTTCACACTTGAAGTTCAGTTCAGTTCAGTTTACGATGAACAATTCGACGGGATAAAGGGAAGTAGAAAGTACAAGAAGAATCCGTTGCTTAGTTGCGTTTCCGATTGAAATGGATCTCAGTTTATACTTTCGAGTGTCTCCTCTCAGTTCAGTTTAGTAGTTTACAGTGTTACTGTGTGTGTGTGTGTGTATATACAGACACAAACAACGAAGACGAGGACGATGTACGACGCAACGACGAGTAACGTACGAAGGATGACAACGTGGTGTCCACCAAAAAATTGTGAATGAGAAGACGACGAAAACGAGACGATTTGGGGGGTGGCGCTGTTACAGTAGATTCCTTTCACTCTCTTTTGAATTATTGACTCTCTCTTTTACGATATGTCGCTGTCGCCGTCGTAGTTGTTCTTCAGGATTTGCCTTTTTTTTGTTAATACTTTTCTTTTCTTTAATTTACTTTTTTTCTTTCTTTGTTGCTTGGAAGCAAATTTTATAATATGCTTGACGTTGTGGTGTTTGTTGGCTTTGTTATAAAGCTTTTCTCACTATTTATTTGTGTTTTTTTGTTAACAGTTATGTAAATTTACGCGCTGCAAAGAACAAATATTTCAATGTAATATAAGAATACAAAAAATTAATCAATAAACTACAATATGTTTTACAATTTAAATGGAATTGCACTTTTGTTTTTCTTTGGTTTTTATTGCAAATCGATTTTTGTTTTTAAACACTTGATTGTTTTGCGTGATTTTTTTCAATGAATTTGGTGTTTGTGTTTGTTGTCTAATAAATTTACCACTTGATTATTCACTTCATTCACAGCACAAGCGAAACTTGAATTGAATTTTTCCAATCTTTTTATTAATTTGTAATTCTTCCTGCGTCGACGAAGGTCCTCTGAAAACTGAAATTGCAAATGAATCGCACGCGTTCTAATAGTGAAACCGACGACTGCGAAGACATCCACCATATGCTGGAATGTTGGGCGCTGGAATCTGTTGTGACCACCCACCTACAAACAAAGCAGCAAAACAGAAGCAGAAAAAATAAACAGACACAACAATATTGTAATTCTCTAAAAGAATTGCTATGCTCACTCTGCAAGAAGAGTTCGTTGGTTTGTGGGCAAAGTTTTCTTGAGGAGGTGGTTGATTTATTTTGTATTGTTTTTCCTGTTTGTTGGTTGCTCTTTTATATTCAAAGCGCATGTGCTAAGGTATCAGGCGTATATTACAATATTTGAAAATTTACTAAATCAAATCACGTATTAATTAAATGGAAGAAGTTGTGTTGTATACTTGTTTTGTCATCTTCGATATTTGTGTATTGTATTAATGTTTGCGACAAAAAATGACAGACTTGTTGGTAATCTTCTTCTTGAATGGCATGGTTGCCACCCCGGGACACATTTGATTTGTTGGCAACACTCAGGCTCATCCTCTCCTTGTCCCGCACACCTGTGCGTTTGTTATTGATCTATTAGCAACATCTTCTGTAGTATTTTGTGTCGTCACAGTGCTGCCAAGTTGCATTCTTCAATACAACATTGGTTACTCTCTCAAATTCCAACAACCACATGTTGTTTACTCTCTCAAATTCTCTTCGGCAACAACAGCTGATTTACTCAGCCTATCACACATGTTGGTGGCGCTATTGTGATTTAAAATATGCAAGCTTTATAGGAAATAATGAAATGAAACAAGTATAGAATTATCAGCTCAACAACCAAAAAATTTATTTAAACTAATCGAATTGCATATTGCATTTATACACTTAACCTAGCAGTATTCATCACATTCATTCAATATAACACACACATGCATACGTATTTAGCACACCCTATAGTTCTTGAACAATTTACTATTTTGTTGTAAACATTAATAAAATAGTTAACAAAATAAAGTCCGTTGATTGATGATGTTGTTGTGTTTTAGTGTCAACATCAAATCTTTTTGTGCACTTTGCCGTTTCACGTTTGTTGTGCTCCTTGTTGACCTGCTGGTGATGCTTCCTCTTTGTGTGCTTTTACTTCGTGATCAATCCGTTCTTTTGCCCGAAACACTTTGCTTTGTAAATAAAAGGACCCACCTTTGCTTCGATCATTTATATTGAACAAATGTTCATAGTTGCCAATGACTTTCTCTATGTTTTTAATATCTTCAACGTTTAGTATTTGTTTAGCTTCCTCCAGGGTCATGCCTGCAAGCAATAAAACAATTATTAAGGAGACTGAGATACCACAAAACAAATTTAGTTGGTCTTACCAGTACGAGCATTGGCCTCCGCGCTTCTTTCACCTTGTTTACCGCCGCCGGCACGTCGTGCGGCTTCTTGTGACATTCTGATTTCTTGCTTTAACGCTTTTGCAAATGCACGTCCGATGGCCTGACCACCGAGTACAATAATTTGCGCCAAATATTTTGCCATTTTCTAATTAATAACTGAAAGCGTAGTATGTAAACAATAAAATTATATTTTATTAATAACTAAAACTGCTAAGATTAAGTATATTTTTGCACTAATTATTATCGCCTACCGACGTCTGTTTTGACATTATACAATCTACCTAACCTCAATTTGCTTGCATTTTACAACACTCACAATTGGTGTGTTAATCGGTAATCGACTTGACATCGAAAATTGTTGCAGCTGTCATACAGTTTTTTAATCACTGGATATGTGAAAAAAGTTTGGCAGCACTGACAATTTCAAAATGACAGTTTAAAATTGAAATTATTCAGTATTTTTTTGGCCATTCAAACTCAGAATTTGATTTTCCGTTTATTTTCATTGCATAAAAAACACAAACAAAATGATTGACTATTGGGAAAAGTATGGGATTTTCGTAAAAAGAAAAGATCGATCGAAATGGAATAAACTATTTTGTAAAATCGAAAAGTTTAAGAAAAAATTCCAATGTCAACAATCACAAATAGAACAAGAAACAATGCAAAATAAAATCAAATTAGTGCTTATTAAGCAACTTTTAAAACAATTGAAACGACAATCGAAATTAAAGAAATCCAAAGCTTTTCATAGGAAAAAACAAAAGAAATTGTACAAAAAATTTCAAAAAACCCTCAATGATACCTTGGGTGAACGCAAGAAAGTAATTGGAAAACGAAATGCTTCCAAAAAGAAAAAGATAATCAAAAAAAGAAAATCATTAGGCGGAATAAGGAAATCATTAGGCGGAATAAGGAAATCCTTAGGGGGAATAAGGAAATCAATCAATAGTTCAAAACCGGAAAGTGTAGCAAAAACAGCATCCAAAGTGTCCACAGCCAGCAAAACAAACAAAGACATTAAAACATTTATGAGAGATTATAATCAAATGATGAAATATGAAATGGATCCAAAAGAGGCCACAAAACGTTTGCGTGAAAAAATCGAAAAGGATAAAAAGTCACTGAAGTGCATCAATGAGAAAATTGTGGGTGCCATTAATGATATCAATGAAATGGATTATATCATTCATCATATCAAAAAGAGTGGCAACTATGATCATTTCAGATTGAAACCCTTCATGGACTATGCCTATTGGATGAAACCACCAAAACAAAAGAAAGCCACACTCATAATGGATCGAATGCAGAGAGGACATCACAAGAAATTGGTACGCGAAGATATACTTGATCTGAAGCGTAAATACATTTTCGATAATATACCCGAATGCAAAGTTCAAATGTTTGATTATCTCAAGATATAGTAGATAGACATCACCATCAAAGGATATCTGATAATTCATGAATCAATTGATAACAGTAAAAGAAAACACACACAATTAAATTGAAAATAAAATAATTTATGCAAAAATTTATACTAAAAGCAACAAATTTTAATTAAACTATGTTAATCCAAAAAAAAAAAAAAAAAAACCACCTTACATAATATGATATTAAATTAACTAAGATTACATATAACAACACATAACATATCACTCAATGGATCCATGGCCAGATTCTTCTTCAAGAGCTTATTTTATTTAATTCATTTCAATCTATCTTTAACCTTGTGATATGTCTTTTGAAGAAGATGTATCTTCTGATTCAAAACATGCATTTATTGAGACAATATTTGAGTTAAATCTCTTTCCCTGGAACCCTTATGTTCAGGGTCTGTTATACACAGACATACATTAATGTATTATGTTGTTTGTAACACTTGGAATCATGCAGTGGAGACATTATGAAGTACATGCTTATATTTACCGAAATAATAAGAGAACCTGGAAGTTACTTATGGGCAGCGGCGGCTGTAGGGTGGGACGCAGGGGCGCCGCACGCTGTGACGCATATCGAACGAACCCTTACAATATCTCCTATGTTACCGCACCACAACATTCTTCTTAACAAAATATGATAAACTCATTTGACAGCGCAATCTACGAGTATTAACGACCTACTAAAACAATAAAAAACACCTGCCTGTCGGGGAATCCACATGTAGAGTGAATCATTAAGGACAACCTTGCCTCTGAGATTTCTCCAAGTCAAAGCCAAAATATAACTTCATTGGTTGATGAAAATATCAACATAGGTGAAATAAAAAAAAAATACAATGTTTCTGATATAGATACGTGGCCAATAGTACTCACTGCAAGAGGCATAGATCACATTATACTATGTGGACCCTCACAAATTTATCTAAGTAATTTTCCAAAAGATGAAAATAGGCGTCATTTTTCTTCAACATATTACGCAGGACAACTATCAAACGAAGAAACTATCAAATGACGGTGGCTAATTTATTCAGAATCAAACGATAGTGTCTTTTACTTTTGTTGTCGACTGTTTGACTTAAAATCACTTCATAATTTAACCAGTATTGAAGGTTTCAAAAATTGGAAGCATTTAAGTGAAACTTTGAAAATGCATGAAAATAGTCCTGCACACAAATAAAATTTACCCAATGGACTGAAGTTGAAATTAGGTTTAAAACTGGATTAACTATTGACTGGGAAGAACAAAGAAGATGGAACAATGTAATGCTACCCAATTAACTTCATTTATTATTTTTATATATAATTATACATAAGTCATATCATACAATAAAGGGCGCCAAATGATTGACTCTCCCGGGGCGCCTGGGTGGTTAAGGTCATCCCATTCTACCTGCTTGTCTTTTCGTTATAATACAAACTAGCTTTTTTATACTGAGCCATTGAAATAAAATGGTATAAACATTGCTTAATATCATATATTATACAGATATTAGACACTGGAAGGCGGCACTCAAAATACATGGTCATTGGTCCCTTCCGACTGCCTCCCATCCGATGTTATCCTCACAGATGACTGATAAATTGTACTAGTGGATTCACATAACTCAAAGCATACATTCAAATAGCATTCAGTATCATCCATGGGTTATTGTTTTTAATCAACTAGAACCTACACTTTGCACAAATCTTTCTCATTGACAAATCAATCAAATCAATGTACTAATCAACCTACTACTTACTTACTTTCTGATATCATTATAAAGTCAACTCAGAGGCAGATTAAATGTCAAGAGCGCCCTAGACTAGCACCCCCCTCATAGGTGCCCCTCTGGCGGTCATAGATACTACTTTGCAAAATAAGAAGGCTAGAACACGTGTACCCTTAAAAACGTAAATCACGCCATTCTCTTGCTTCGCTCAGCTATCGACCCGCGCCGCATTTCAGCTCCAGCACACTAGCAATATCAGAATTCTATCTTACCAATTTCTATTGTGGAAACGGGCATTGTACAATAGAAGGAATCGATGCGCGCTTCGGTAGCCTTAGAGATCTATGGTAAGTATGATTTTTTATAAATAGGTACTTACTTAATTTTTCCAGTTTAAAAATTTCCGGTCGTATGCCCTTTTATAACCTCGCACCTCTAGGCCCGAGACTAGTATGCCTAAAGGATAATCAGCCTCTGTGTCAACTATGTCATGCAATTTGTCTTTCAAAGTGATTTTGTTTACTATTTTATGATTTCAGGTTGATTTTCATAGAGCAGAGTCCCCATAATATTTATCAGTGCTTAATCAAAACAGGACTCTCTTTATTTTCAACTATTTTGAATATACAATCAAAAAATGAAGCGGGGCGTATGCAGGGTTCCAACCCCCGCGAAATGTGAAAAATCGAGATTTTTAGGTTAAACTTCTTATGGCGCACTGATGTCGGGCATTACACGATAGATCACACCGAGTCAACTCTTGCAAAAAGAAGACTGTGATTTGAGTCTATGTGTTCTATACGCAAACGATTTGCACGATGAAATGCAAGAAATGCGTAGAAATGTAGATGATTCATTTAAGAGCATCCTTGGGACTGCTTGCCGAAGAAGAAGGCTTCGAAATAAAGTTCCTCGAGTTGTTGGAAGACAAAGAAATCGTTTCAACTATGATATATATATAATATATATAAGCCATATTATCGCCGATCGGAGGATCACTATTTAGAAGAATTGGATTCTAGATTTCTGAAACATCGTAATATTTTATGACATATTCAAAACCTTCTACGAACAAAAATAGCAAACATGGATTTAAAACAATTGAAAAAGACTGTGGTAATTTTCGAAACTCAGTGACCAAACGATGTCACATTTACCAAAGAATTCGAAGCTGAAGTTACAATGTGGAAAAGGTCTTAGTATTCGATTGTTCATTCATTCATTGCATGGTTGAAAAAACTTTTATTTACTGATATTGCTTGAGATTACTAGATGGAAAGAAATTTTCATTGATACCCCAAATATCTGTGATAAAACTGTTCATTGATACCTGTTAATAGCTGAAAATATACCGGTATATGCTGCACCCAGAGAACCATCGTTTTCAACTCTCCGTAGGTTGAAAAGTTATTTACGAAATGCCACTGGCGAGGACAAATTGAACAGTTTGGCTCTTCTCAATATCCATTGAGATATCGAAGACTCAAGCGACATTATGGCAGCACTGCCCAGAAGAGTGGATATCGTTGAATACTTTTTTAAGTTAGCTGCACTATTTTTGCATCTATTCTTTAATCTTATGCAAAATTTGAATGGATCACTTAATCCCCCCTCCGAAAATCATTTCTACGTATGCCACTGGCTGGGATTATCATGGAATGTTTGGTTTTCTAAAATTTTATTAAAGATGAGTGATATGTTATGCATATATGTAACTTTATAAATTCGTATGTACAAAGATTGTTATTATAAATATAAAAAATAATATATTATAAAATAAACTTTTTCTCTACTTCATCAACTAAGAGAAATACTACTAATAAAAATTCTATAAAAGACATAAACAATAGTTCGAAGACAATTTATCATATTTATGAAGTTATATACAAATTACGTATACTATATTGTATCTACAAATTATCCACATATGGTACATAACAATAGTTTATTGGACTGTGTGTGTGTGTGTGTTTGAAGCCTGCCTCATTTCCGCTTTAACTTTATATGATCATTAGTTTTGTGTTTCAATTAACAAAAACCTGGATTTGTATGCTCAATAATACAACGTTTGCAATACTTTTTGACAGCCCTATAACCTTCTATAGATATCTGACAATCCTGTATGTTTAGTTGCTGTAAGCCGCGACAATAGTAGGCAATACATTGAACTCCTCGATCGGTTATCATATCACAATTACGCAGGCTTAACTTTTTCAAATTCGGACAGCTTTCGGCCAGAGCTCGCAGACCAGCATCACTGACATCACATTTGCCTATGTCAAGGGCACGCAAACGTGGACAAGAACGTGCCAGAACAGTAATGGAATCATCACTTACTGCCTCACAACCGCGTGCATTCAAATAGCGTAGCTTATAGCAACGTCTTGCGATTACTTTGAGGCCTGCATCAGAGACACGTTCACATTTGGCCACAGAGAGATAACGTAAGGCTGCGCCTAATTTCGCCAACTCATAAAGACCAAAATCTGTGATATTTATACAATCGGAGACACTCAACTCTTTGAGAGAGACACAAAAACTTGGCACGAACTTGAGACCCGCATCTGCATGCAAAAAATTCGTTGATTAGTGATAATTTCTTATGCAGAATTGTGGGGGAAATACAAACCTGTGATTTCTATGCAGCGACGCAAATAAAGATACACCAGTTGTGGACAATTCTTGACAACAATCTTCAGGCCCATATCATCAATAGCCATGCAATCGGTTAAGTCTAAGTATTGCAGTAGCAAGCGTCTGGGTGGCTCCATATTAGGATTTGGCGTTATGCTAGTGACTTGACTGCAACCTGGAATATTAAAAGAGGAGTGGTTTCAGTTTACTATTCTAAAAGAAAGATTTCATTTATTGACCTGTGACATCCAAATGCTGTAAATTGCCACATTTTGTTAAAGCATCGACTAAAGCCTGATTGGTTATATTGCCACAAGTTTGCAATTGCAGATGCGTTAATTCGGGACAACGACGTGTTAAAAGCTGCAGACCTTTGTCAGAGATACGACAACCATCGGCAAGCATGACTCGTTCTACCTCTGGACATGCTCCATTACGACTTTGCCCACAAAGTTGTCGGAAAATCATTTTAAGTGCTTTGTCACCATTCAAATGTTCACCGCGTAGTGTGATCACCTTCCACAACACTGGACGCCAAGCCATTTGTTCGAAGCGTCGACAGACGCGCGCCACATTGCACAAGTCACAGCTGTCAAACCAACTGAAAATTTTAACTATAGCCTCATCGGGCAATCTATCGAAATATGGTCCTGCTCGATAGGGACCTTTGCGATTCCAAGGTGGTGGACCTATGATTGTTGATTCTGCGCCGTTGCGTCTCTGTGTTGTGGCTGTTGGCGTTGATGTTGTTATGGTGCCAACAGCGCTTGGTGGCGGTGGTGGATGATGTACAATGCTGTGTGTTGTTATGGTATTCGCTGAATGTGCAGCATGTCCTGTCGGTGATGGCGAGACCAAAGTCGCATAACCCTGATCGAGACTAGGCGAAAAACGCCCCAGATTGCAAAGACCATCCGATAAACTTTGCACTTTGGTCTGATGATAACGTTGATCGAGTGCTAAATTCGATGATGATGATGATGTATTGTGATTAGCGCTGGAGAAGGTGTCGAGTTGATTTAATGAACTAAAAGCATTTGCTGGCGAGTTGGTACGATTCAAAAGGTAACGATCAGAGCCACTGGTCTCACTTGGACTAGAGGCACCGCGATGATGTAACAAATGACCATCTAATAAGAAAAATCTCATTGAATCCACAATATAATATTCTCAAAATTTCCATATTGAACTTACCTGACAAACGTTCGTTGCCGCTGCCATAATCGCACACACCACGCATACCATCCTCCAAATAGTAACGTTCACTTTGAAAGTTACTTGCCTCGGCACCCAAAGGCAAACCGCGTAATGCATTACCCAAGTAGAGGGCATCCATCTTTTTCTCAAGGAAATAGCGGCCACTGTTATTACCAGCAACTGTGGGTACACTACATCGGCCACCTTGATGTCTATTAAGACGCGAATGCCTCGTTGTGCCACCACCACCACCACCATCTCCTCTTCCACTGCCACCAGCAGTGTCACTGGAATCTTCTGTGTCTGCACTATTGCCATGCAAGAGATAAGCATTTGGACGTCTGTATTGCAACATGTGTTCAAGTGTTAGAAAGTTAAGCGGAGTAGGTACAGAGGGAGCTCCTTTGCTAGCTTGTGAGCCAATACTTGGTTTCGTTGGCATCATATGCTGTTGCTGTGTCACATTTGCCGTAGAGTGCGCCGCATACATCATATGACCTCCATTGCTACCAGCATGACGTCCACGCAATTCAAAAGTTGCAGCTTTCTGTTGAACTACCATCGGCGCCACAGTTACGCCATTTCCTGGCCCATTTCCACGCTCCAACGAACTATGCGATGAACTACGCGACAATGTGTACATTTCTGGCAAACAACCATGACTACTGCTGCTCAAACCATTACGTGCTCTGGCATTGTGGCTACTGTTGCTGCCACGCGTTATTTCATTCAAGTTCATCATAAGATTCTCACGTGCATTATCCATTTCAACATTGTCATTCGTCATCTGTTGCGTTGTCCCGTTGCCAGTGTAAATAATATCGTCAGCTTCAATGCTAAGATTGGGTGACTTACGTGACATTTGGTATGCCTGCGGATCAAGTGGACTTGAGCTCAGTGGATGGTGGTATTGCAGGGCATGTGTATGATGTCCATTCAGTGTATCCAGAACGGCATTACTATTACGTCCAAGCGAGGCTAACGGACATTCCGTCGCTCGACGACTTGTGGCATTATGTGACATAATCGCAATGTCGCTGCTAAAAAAATTCAATTGCTAAAAGAAAAAGATATTTTTATTTATCAGAAACTGGTATTTCAGACATTAATGAAGGGAATAAATGCATACGTAATCCTTATTTTTCAAGAGTCTCTTCAGTCTTTCCTTCTCTTTAAGTAGTACAAATATTTTAAGACCCCTATTCAAACTACTGGCACAACCATTTGTTATATAAAGCTGTCTCACGCCATTGTGTTCCCAACTACCATATATCTTCGCCTCAAAGCATCAAGGCGCTTCCAGAAATGTTACTTCCTAACTGAGTAAAATCGATTAAGCATCCATACATCCATAAGACAAAATGATGCAAATTGCAATAATCTGAATAATAGAGTGAAAACTTTTATATCTAGTCGACTTTCTAATAACAAAGTATGATCATCAATGATTTTTTTAAACAACCTGGTGAAATCCTTTCCTTACCTCAAATGTTAAAAGATTATTCAGCTAAGATAGTGAACCAAGAATAAAGATGGCTATTAGAGTCACCATTTCAGTTGAGGAAGTAGCTGGCCTATAAAAACAGACCTCAATTCGAATGAAAATGTGAGACCATTGAGGAAGGGAAGGCTTCTAAAACAAACAGAATAATATTTCCAGTATCTATTTTGAGAATCTGTTAGAAAACATACATTGTTCAGCAAAACGTGCATAACTGAATAAATGCAGATGTCCCTGGTTTTATAATTTAATATTATATCTTCCTATCTAATTTTTCGCTCAAGTAGCTTTGGTGGTATTCTTGTTTGGTGAACTAAGGATAATTTGGTATTGTTTTTCAAAATTTTTTATTACACATTGTGGGTAAAAGTGACAAACATTTACTAATTTTTGCTCCCCACAGTATACAGAGAAACACTTTTGCGATTTGACAGAATACAAATTTTCTAAGGTTTTAATGGCATAGCTTATCCGTATATCTTTCCGCTATCAAATTGTGACCCTAAGATAAGATTAAATTAGGGAAGGTCAGGAGTACTCACTTCGTCACTTCTGTCTCGATTGGGCCTTATGTTATAAACATCACAGTTTCTCCGAAAGTTTGGTTTGCATGCATTAAAAATTCCAAGATTTTCTTGGAAGAGAAATCATCATCATAAAAAGACTATATTTATTTCATTAACATTTATTAATATGTTTCGAAGAGACAAGTTAATTAAGCCATATCCGTTTGTATATATGCAAACTAGTCCCTCAGTTTTTGAGCTAAAGCCAAACGCTGCACATTTGTCGAAATCAGTCGAAACAAACCCAAATTCAAATTTATATTTTATTAGGAAAACATTGTTTTTTGTCTTATCGAAATAAAATTTGGAGACTATAAGTGTCTGACCCATATTCACTAACCATGTAAATTTTAGGATCATACGATTACTGGATCGTATAATTCCCGGTCTCAATGTTGAAATGCAGTAGTAATACTGACTCTACCCTAAACAAAAGTTTAATCAATATTGTATGCTTAATTACAAAAGGGTCAAGCGCTATGATTGGTTCAACTCCATCAATGAAATCAGCCGTAAGAGAATCCTAAAATTTTATTGATAGCACTCATATAGGCCTTTGAAGAAATTGATAGTTACACTTTAACATTATGGAAAATATTGTTACTATGTGAAAGAACGCTTGGGTTGAGATTGGGAGAATAGAGATAAAGCATACACTTTGAAAATAAGTAGACATCTCTCAGGACCAGTGTTGCCTATAGGCAACATTGTCTTTACCATACATGACAAAACTTTTGAGCTAAGACAACAAGTGTCGGATCACACGGGAGATGTGTAAACCTATAGTACTTGAAGAATTTTGTAAGTTGCAAATAGTTATGCGTTCAGTATATTTTTTGTCAATTTAAAGTATCTAAACTTTCAGTATTGGATAAATAGAATGGAACATGCGGGTTTCGTTTGTTTTATTTTATTTAGGTTGTATTTGGAAATATATTAATTAACAATGGTTAGTATAGTTAATTGCATATTTTTAGGCTTTGAAATCAATTCAATTTCAATTTCTCTCGATTTCTGTGACACACCTGTTAAACTTGATTTTTGCACCAATACACTCTCATATACCTCACACCGATTTCGTATTGTGAAACGAGATTTTAACCCCCTGAGCCTAAAGAAGTTAAGTTAATAGATGAGAAACAAATTTTGTAAACAAAAATTGTTGAGTTATGCCTCTGGAATTTTCCAAAGACAATGTTGCCTGTTGTACTTTTAGATTAACTTCGACGGCGAAATTTTATAGGATTTCTGTCTGCGTACTTGTGATTTTTTCGGACATTGAATGTCCTCGGACATAGGAATTTAAGAATAAGAAAATACGATCCCATCTTCATTTCAACTACAATTTATTATATTTAGAATCTTTATCTTTCACTAAAATGTAAAATGAAGTTTCTATCTATCATAGAAATGATACAGCACTAGTTGGAAATAATGCGTTATTTATGATGCAGCCTCTAAGGAAATGGACAGGACCTAAATATTTTGTAAAGAAAATTATTTGGCTTATAATTTTTTTTTTTTGTAATTCTTTTGTAAACACAAAAAATGTGCGCTAAACTTAGCCAGTGTGGTGGTAAGTATTACCTTAAAACTATTCCGTGTTGGATAAACTCTTGGGATACAAGGTCAATTGGATATGTCGCGTCTTTAGTTTAAAACGTGAAATTCACGTTGAATGCCAAATAAAATGGATGAAAAAATAAAAGGTGAAAAAATTGAAACAGTTTTACAAAATACTATTAAATATATTTTCCAATTCTAACAATTAAAAACTGCCAAATGAATAAGAATGATTAAACCAAAAGTTAAAAATAAAATCATAATTCATTAATATTAAAATACATTTAACACAGCTACTACTTACTTACTCTAATCTTATGATCAAAAGCAGGAAGTTTAAACATAAAAATAGTAATTTTTATAAAAAAAAAAAAAACGAAATTCAGAAATAGAAAATGTAAGTGTTTTAAAAGTTCGTTCATATCGTCCTAGAAAATGCCGATCCTGGCAATGAATTCTCCATCGTTTTTCAATTTGAGAAGTTTTGTAATCATTGACTCCCGATCTCATGAAACCAATAATACATAATATAATTTCTAAAGGTAACAATAAAATTAATAAAAAAAAATAAAAATAAAAAACAAAAATCACATAAAATAACATATTATTATTGCAGACAAAAAACCAGAAATATTATATAAGCCTTAAGCCCCAAAATACATTTTATAGTCACTCAGTGGTTATTATCAATTCATTAATACGAATATCAAATCCTAGAATTAATTGGTATTTTAACTCCAAATATTAAAAAAAAGAAATAATGTTATTAACAAAAAATATAAGATTATTCCAACAAAAAGAAAATATAATTACAAATTAAATAATTGATTCAAATAAATAGCTTACAATATTAAGTTTTTAATTCGCCAATCAAATACTGAATTACTTGTAAGACATATGAATACCACATATACAGAGGAAGTGGTACAATTTTCAGAAAGAAGAAAGGCGAAATTAAATTACCTCCTTTGAAATTTTTAACTAAAAAAATTTACTATAAGAAAACCTCAAAAAAAAAAAAATAAATAGATAAATTTATAAAATATAATAATGTGAAATATTATCTTTTATGATACCCGAGAGGGTTAAAAACAGCAATTTCGAAAGATGCCCTTCTAACTTGTCAATTAAATGTAGAATAGAGCATTCCAAAACAAGAGAATTTAATATTTATTGTAATTAAATAAAACAAAAAGACTTGTAAGAATTAAAATGGCAAAAAAGTATTGTAAAAAATTTAAAATAATTCCAGGAAAAAACTAAATTTAAATAAAGCCAAAACAAACCAAAATAGATTGACGAATAGAAAACTAACATTGTATATATATATACACTCAATTTGTTGATCATATGTTTCTTATACAATTTCAGATCAGAAAAATTTAATATTTAAAAAGAAAATAAAATTTAAGAATTTCACTTGCAAATTTTTATGCTTCGAGAAATTCGGCACGGATGATGATTAAAATGACAAAAAAATTTAAAAAACTTAAAGTAATACAAGAAATAAACGCATAAACGTGCTCACAACGTTTTGATGTACAAGTGCTATTTACAAATCAATTTGGCTAAAAAATGGAAATTTCAAGGTCGTCCTAAATCGGTTGTTGTGCCACAGTGCATGAACTGATAATGCAAGATCGTCATGTGACATATCGTGAGATAGAGGCATCCTTGCACATTAGTTCCATTTCAAAACATTCGATTTTCCATGAACACTTAGTTGTAAAAAAAATTTCTTGTTGGATACCCCATAATTTATCAATAGCTCAAAAAAAGGTTCGCGTCGATTGGTGTAAGGAAATGCTTAAAAAGTTCGACCGTAGTGCTTCAAAAGACGTATATAAAATCGTAACAGGTGACGAAACATGGATATATGCATATGAACCGGAAACAAAACAACAATCGACCGTGACGAGCCAAATGCAACAAAAGTTGTTGCACTGCGAGGCAAATGGTCGTCTGTTTCTTCGGCCGAATGGGTCATATGGCCACTGTTCCGCTTGAGCAACGTAGGACGGTCATTTCCGAGTGGTATACGACCATTTGTTTGCCGGACGTCTTCAGAGAAATTTGCAAAACCAACCGCCAAAGACGAATCATTCTCCATCATGACTATGCGAGCTCTCACACATCTCGTCAAACAGGTGAAAACATCGAATTGATGACTCATTTTCCGTAAAGTCCTGCTTTGGCACTCAATGACTTCTTTTTGTTCCCGAATATCAAAGGTAAACTGCGTGTTCAACGATTGCGAGCGCCGAAGAAGCGTTCAAGCGTTCAAATACCATGTTTTTAGTGTCTCAAGAGGAATGGAAAAACTGCTATGACAAATGGTTTGAACGAAAGCAAAAGTGCATTGATCATCATGGTGAATATTTTGAAAAACATTAAAGCCGTTTTCATTTAAAAATGTTTGTTATTATTTGCTATTCCCGAAATATAAATAGTATCCCACGTCTGAAATATTATCTCATATTGATGTACTAAGAAGGTTAAAAATAACAGGAGGCAATCAAATACTAAACAAATTAACTATAAGAAAAATTAAAAAAAAAAATTATTCTTATTATTGTTAGTTCTAAATAATAATATTATAATTATAAACTAGTTTTTTTTAAGAGCTATAGCGATAAAGGCCTTCAGCTCGCAAGCTATTAAAAATAAATTAAATTTATGAGATATTTACATGCATGTAATTTAAATTAAACTTATATATTACAAATTTTTTTTTTTTTTTAAACTTGTTATATGTTGTGGTACAAATTAGTATTTTTGAGAAATGCTATTGTTTGTTTAATGTTGCTAAAATACATAATTTATTGTAGTGATGCATAGTTAAGGAATTGGGATCTGTGTTATTGAAATAAGGGACAATTTAAAAGGATGTGGGTTATGGTTAGGATTGTATAGCAGTTGGTGGCATGTTATTATAAGGCTGTGAGTTAGGTTAGTTTTATTGTGTCGGTACGTGATATGTTATTAACTGTGAAACTGTTTGTTAATGTTTTATTGGGGTTAATGTTTCTGTAGTAAAGTGAGGTGTTCTTCCATATGGTATCTCTGTATTTTTTAATGTGGTAGTGAGTCAGGTATTTACTGATATCTGTAACGCTTAGGTTATTTGCCATGGTAAGAGGGAACTTGTACGCATTCCTGGCAGTTGCATCTGCTAGTTCGTTTCCTGTTCTATTGCCATGTCCGGGGACCCATACCAGTAATATTTTATTATTTTTGGCTAATATTTTCCTGATGGATGAAGCATAATAATTTTGACTGGTCATATATCCTATTGCTTGTAATGAGGCGAGAGAGTCTGTGCACATGTTGTTTCATTGCGTAGGAACATGCTATTAGCATAGCCGAGATTTTAGCTGTGAAGACTGATGAAAAATGGAGTAATAACTGATATGTTATCACTTCTGTTTCGCTTGTAACACTGAATGATACTCCGTCAGTAGACTTCGACCCATCAGTGTACAGAAATGTGCGATTAGACATAGAGTTCAGGATTTCTTTGAACTTCTGCTGGTAGATTTCCGGCGAGGTATCTTCTTTCAGAGAGTTTTGAATGGATGTGTCAGTTATAATTTTCAGAGACCAAGGTGCTATTTTTAATTTAAAAAAAGCAAGCACAATAATAAAAATAATAACTAATTTAGTAAAAAAAAAAAAAAATATCAATCAAAACTTTAATGCAGCAAACAAACATAAAAAAATTGATGAATCGAATAAAATTTGTTTCCTTATAAGGAAAGATTTTAATTCATATTACGAATCAATTCCAATGCATCACATTAATCAATTCAAAATTATAATACAAAAAAAAAGAAGAAAATCATGGGTTGATTTATTGAACCTTTTTTCCTTGTTTTGTGTTTTGTTTAAATAAAAAATTCTGAAATTATGCAAATCAGTTTTCAAAGCCATTTTAATACTTTGATATTGGTAATTGCGTGTGCACACACCTACCTAAAATGCCTACCTACCCATTTTTATACACTACACTAAGCTAACAGTGTGGGACTTATTCGATTTGTGGTGCAGATTGTAACATTATGAACAAAATTATTTAAATTTAGTCAGCATAATGAGATCAGTGTTTTGATTTTCTGTCAGTGTGTATAGCACATATGAGGCCCTAAGTTTTAAGAATTGCCAGCCAAAGGATCAAAAATCCAACAATATCAAAATAAAGTACTTAGAGTGAATTCTGTCAATGCAGAGATAACTAAAATTGTGGCGGACCATAAAAAACCGGCTATTAAATCATATATGTCATTGAACAAGCTTTCACTAACACTGAAGTTAATGGGTAGCGCATTTAACCCAACGATCTTAGGGCTTCATAAAATCTCTAGGAAATGGAGTACACATTTTATTTACAAATATATTTACAATCAGTTAGATATATTTTATATTCACAGTGAACGGTGACAGATTACCTATCCCTTATGAAACCTGAAAGGTATGTAAGTAGGCTCCTCTTGAGTCGGCGGACGTTGTTATCAGTGACAAGTAGGCCTAAGGCGAGATCATTAGGGTGTACTTCGAGACGGAAAACATAATATCTGGTGAATGTTCCAATTTTGTCCTTGATTCATGGGACCTGAAGATATCTATGAATACATAGTTGTATTTCCGACATACTATTCTGCGGAGAAGCTTTCATTGGAATCTCTGAAGTATCTCAATATAAGAATACGAAGCAGAGCGTCCACAGATGAATTCGACATGCCCAAGAGTATAAATGCAAGAGTTGTTAAAATTAAACATCTTATTAGTCGTTTCATTTATCATTTTTTGCCTGTTTATTGCATTTTGGTTTTTTAGTTTTCGAGATATTGATATGAACATTTTCACAGGAGTTTATAATTATTCCATGCATTTAATATATTTAAAACCATTCTCAAATCAGTATGGACTTATAGCATTGAACAACTTAAAAATCAAACGCCCAAATCATACAAAGTCTTCAGTTTAAGGTTTTAAGGAGGCTTGTCAATTCTGAATGGTATGTCCGCAACTCCGTCACCCATAGAGGCTTGTAGGTGTCAACTGTCAATGAAGAAATCGTAAACTCAAGTAAAAAAACACATTATCCGGCATCTCACGAAAACCTCTTCGCCTTCAATTTGTTGGACAATAGTAGGCTGCACACTCGTAAGTTACAGCGTTACAACCCGTTGGATCACCCCTTCAGAGCACCGGAAGACTAAACGAAGATCTTCACCAAATTAAATCCTGAAAATATAGCTCTTAAGTAATATACTAACATATCAATCTCAACTGGAAAAATTCACTGAAGCTCCTCTTTGAGACAGTTGCAAATCAAAATTAAATTTAAAAAAAAAGGTAATACTTTAATTTAGGGATGTAACGATTCCGATTCCGATACATCGGCCGATTCAATATTGAGTGATATGAAACAGTCAGGCATGCCAACATAAAGCCTTTTAGACGGTCAGTTCAGTCTCAGTCCATGCTATCGCTTTTAAAATCGAAATGGACTGACAAATATGCTTGGCCATCAATCCATTTTTCTGTCATCGATTCAGTTATCGGTACGTATTTCGAGTCGATAATGGACTGATACTGAACTGATCGTCTAAAACGCCATTTAGTCGTAGTTTGTTTTTTTTCTTCTGAATCTGACTTTTTCTTCCAAGTTAGCAAGCCGGGAAACAGTGAATAAGCCCGGGAAACCACTAAGTTAAAAAAAGCCGCTGGAGTGACAACATAAATAAGCGCAATTGTTGGAATGGCGAAGCCTTTAAAGTGTACAGGTGAAATAAAACAGGATGATGACACAAAGGCTACACGACATCAAACATATGGATGCACTAAAAGCTTTATCATGAAAAAAGAGTTGCACAACGACACGCTAAAGACCGACATCGGTCTAGTCCCAAAAAAGCAAATACTGTTAGAACAGAGTTTCGAAAAAAGTGTTGTGTACGATACTGATGACCCAAAAGCTGCAAGAACTATGTGCATATTATGCAAAATATTCTTAAACATGTATTTTTCATAAATTTTCAGTTTTAATTGCCAACGTGCCCTCAAAGTTGCACGTATATGTATAACCAAAACAAAAACCAGCTGTTCAGAACACATCAGAGCTCACTGTGGATGCAAAACCGGAACTCACTTTTTACTCACTGTAGAAAGGCTGTAATGGACTGAGACTGAACTGACCGTCTAACTAAAAGTGCCTTTAATAAGATATTTGTATATATCGGTATCGGAATCGCCGATTTTTTACTCCAATAATCGGAATCGGAATCGTATCAGCAAAATGTTGTATGGTTACATCCCTACTTTAATTTAATTTCTGATGAAGAACCTCACATACAAATATACCAATGGTACTTACATAATTTGTTGTTGATCACCGTTCATTTATTGAGCGTAGAATTGCTAACCATTTTAAACAGAAACCCATAAATACTTAAGGGTTTATGTGGACTCTGAAGCAAATAATTGTCAAATATATTCAATTTTTAAATAGATAAGTCGAAATATATTGTATTTCATATGATCGCATTTTGAAAATAGATTATTTTTAACCAACAAAAGTGATTTTAAATTAAATTTAGTACTAGTAAGGACTATATATTCCATTGATCGATGTGTATACAATGTTTCTATCATATTTTATCTCAATTTTACAAAAATTGAAAGACAAGCAACAGATGGAAAGACTGACATACACAGCTCAATTGATTTTACTCATTATCCATTATAGAAAAATATTTAAAAGTGATAAGAGAGATATCAAAAGCAGAATAATTGCATAGCTCATACTAAATTAGAATTTCCCAAACTACTAAATTCAATCATTTGAATAGAAATATTTGTTTGTATTAAGAGTAGAGACGATCTAAACAGTGACACAGTGATTCTAAACTGTGATTGAGACACAGTTTACTTGATTGATTGTGACGTACTTTGATTCAGTTGCTCCCTGATTGATTGATTACCAATCACAGTTTAAACCAAGGAAACTGTGTCTCTCTCTTCAAATGACTGTTACTCAATCACAGTTTAGAATCACTGTGATTTTGAAATCACTGTTTAGCTCATCTCTAATTAAGAGTATCTGTTTATGTGTGAAAGGTATATGATATTCAGTGGAACCGATCATTCTTTTTCATCTCTTTATTACTTTTATTTTTTAATTGTTGTTCATTAATTTTGTTTTGATATTTTGGATGATACTACAACAATTATTGACGGTTGACGACAATCCAATGCAGAACATTTATTACGATGATGCCAGTTGGTGTCATATGGAATAAGATAAGCATTTTTCAGCTTCACTGCTCTTAATAATACAATAAAATATGCCATAGTATTATTAAAATCAAATTTGAAATTAATTTTGGTATTATTATTGTTGTTGTTGTTGTTGTTATTGGTGGTGCTGCTGTTACTGTTTCTTAATACCAAAATACCAAAAATAAACAATAAAGCGTGTGTTCCAATAAAAATATGTCGTGTCATTTTGTACATGGCAGCTGATTAATCTTGAGAGTAAAGTGAGAGACAAACGATTTCTTTAGATTGTTTTGGAGATTATGGAATTCGGAATTTTTACGTGGAACCTTCATCAAAACACACACACACACACACACACAGACACATAACAGTAATGTGTATCAATAAATAATCTTGAATATGTTCAGAAAGTGTCAAATAGTTCATTGAACAACACAAAATTAAATTTACATAATTATTTCAATCTACGAGTATTAGTTTTTTATTAGAAATGGTTTACGATATTATCTTAAAAGAGAATTTGTAAGTTTTTCGCTTTCTACTTTCTTTCTCAAGAAGTTAAATTAAGTTAAAAGCATTTGATGATGGAACTTTTATAATCAATAATATTGTATTGTATCTTGTTTCATAGTTATAAATTTAAAACAAATCAGAACAATCAACAGAAAGATTTAGAAATAATAGAAATTTGTTGCGAATTTTCTTCTTTCATTTCATTATAAAATACAATTCTATTTATATACAATAGTTTACTCAATAAGGGTTCTTAATGTTTAGAGATGGTCTGACATTTGGTTTTTATCAGATTACCTCCTTTTGAAACATTAATAGAGCTAAAAAAAGAAATTTGATACGTTTATCCCATCATACATTACCATCTCTGTTATGTGAACTAATTCAAACAGTCATAGTTCACTCAAGAGAATTGTTCATGTATAAGAGATAGCAGTTATGGAGCTACAATCGGTCTGCCTTTTAACAAAGATTTCTCTATAATGAAGTGATTGACTGGTTCATTACAGATGTGTCTGAGTATAAGTGGATTAATGAAGTTTGTTTTTCTGCATATACGAAACACCCATAAATCATCAGTTGTACAAATTTCTTCTTTCCAAATGATGACTTTATTGTAATCATCTAAAAATTCCGAGGTGGTTAGTGCTCTACTTCAATTCTTCATCGCTTTGTAAGTCATTGTTGCACACTTCATTTAAGCCTTACGAAATATCGTTAACACTCCCATTTTAAATAACATCATCAACATTGAGCATTGATACAATTAAACAATTCTGACGCTGGAGCTTTTGTTTTCTTTCTACAATATATATATAATATGTTCAGAAGAATGTCGTCCTCAAGATCATAAGATTCATCAGACGAAACGTACTGTTCACATAAAAGATTTGTCTCGTTCACTATGTAAAACATGGCTGTCTAATCCGCGGCCCAAGTGAAATCTAAATGCGGCCTAATTACGCCGGGATGTGGTCGCATTGACAACAGAGAAGAAACCGAAATTTCTTTGACTCGCTGCTCAGGCGAAGCACCTTTTTTTTGTACAAGCGGCCCTCACTCACTGCGAAATCTGTCAATGCGGGCCACGAAAAGTTTGACAGCTCTGCTTTAGAACCTCCCATATGAAAATTGGATTATTTTGTCTTTATAAACATATCACATCTTAATCTTGTGATCGTCTCTTAATCACAGAAATAAAATTAAGTTGGTGTCCTAATTAAAGTACCACCTTTGTATATATTTGCATGATTCCAATCCCAAGGCAACATTCGCATTTAATGTAGCCCAAACTTAGCTATTATATTTTTAACTTTATTATTTTGTAAGCCTGAGTTTCCGTTTGGAATGTACTTATTTGCATATATACGTTTTTAAATTCGTCATTTTAAATCATTTTTCAGTTGCACTTGTCCAAAAGTTCTAATTTTTTAAATAATTACTTTATTTATTGTTGTAAAATTTGTTATTACGAGTAGTTTTATTTAAGTTTCACAATTCATCCACATTTCTTTTGACATTCTTTGAGAGTTGAGAAATTATTTGCATTTCCCAGACAACCGCCGTAGTCAAATATTTGGCATTTCTTTTTCATATTATTGTAATAAAATTTCTTAATCTGTCCTCGGCATGGTCCAATATCCATTTGTAAATCGCAAATGTTATCTACAATATTTGGATTGGAATAGAATGAAAATTCCATATTTTCATAAACTTTATAAAACAACTCACCACCACAAACAAGAATGAATAGTTGAAAGTATAATAATATTAATAATAAAAAAATCTTCATCTGGAGTTGTTTGTTGTTTGAAAGTCTACGTTTTACTAAAATATCTTTGAATATATTTTGTCTATTTTATATGAAGTTTTTAAACCTGAACTGTGCCATTTTTTTTTATTTATTATTTTCGTTCTCCAGCTTTTGGCACAGTAATATTTGGTATTTTTTTATTTATTTTTCATTTTGATTTTGGCCAAATCAAAAATTTATTTAATTTTTAAAAGAATTTAAATTTAGTTTTCACTTTATTTTGAGTAATACACATTGGGACTTCAACATACGTAATCAATATCTTAAAAAAGCATGCCGTTGCGTTCAAAACAAAATATTTTCGAACACATACGATATACTCAGTTTTGATTTCAAATCAATGAAACTTGTGATTTTAGTTGGCTCTGTGATTTTATTCACCAATGATTATTTGATGATGATTAAATCACAAAAAGCAAAAATCAACTCGTATGATTTTATTCAGAAGAGAGAGATAATGAGTATAAAAGTTAATATGTTGCCAGCCAATGAAAACGTCCGTTCAGTGGATGCACCACTAGCAGGAATTGAATGAATTTGCAGTGCAACTTTGGATAAATTTGGATAAAACTTTTTATATGATTTCCACTCATTGAGTACATTAAAGTCATCACTTTTTTCAACTTCTTCCTTAAAGTATTTATCAATCTTCTCTACTGGGGTTTTTATATTACTCAATTTTGCTTTTTTGAATAAGTCGGGAAAGAAAAACTGATCATGTTTTTTCATAGGCAGTGTATTTTCAGACTTCTCATCTGAATCTATTGACAAACTGCTTTCGGAAATTGAAAATTTTAAGTTGATCGTTGACTATCTAGAATAGATTGGCATGATGATGATGAGGAGGTAATTTCATATAAATTGTCAATTAGGGATATGCAAAAAATAAAAAAATCCATGGATCTCAAAACGATGTCATATAATATCCAATTTTTTTTGGTAGTGGCAATGTAACTCCCAAAACATTTCTGTGCACACAATTGTCTGTCCATAAGTCAATTGTAGCAGATGCTCCTCCACTGTGCGCAATGACAGCTATTTCATATTTGATTTATTTTTTTTATCATCTGCTAGCTTCTGCGATGTACGGGAAAGCGTTGTTGCATCAGGAAGAAGGTCTTTCATATCAACATCTTGCTCCAATATTAATGAAAAACTTTGCGAGCTTGGCAATCCTCAATTATCCATGTTACACGTGTGTCAATGGCGACCTTTTTGTCTAACATTTTTTCTTCTTCGATACCTTGGTTAATTGACAGCACTTATGAGGGCTTAGACTTGACGATTGCTTTGGTGAATACTTTGTGAAGCCTTGAACAAGTGCGGCAGTATATGTATCCCTCCAAAAAAGCTCCATCGTTTTTCGCACAATATGCTTCATATTCATATTACGCTTCTTCCCTTGCGTCGAGGCGAAAGTGTGTAAGCACTGTTTGAAATTTGCTGAAGAATAAATGCTCGTTTGACATTTTTTTAATTATCAATATTAGGATACACACATGCAATGACACAATTTTATAGCAAGAATTTATTTTACAAGGCTCACAATATTCATGTGTTCGGGTGTTTCGCTGCGGCCGCAAGTGTGCCGTAATAACAGTCCCTTCAAGATTCTGGTACTCATCAGGAATTCCAAAATTTTCTTCGAAGACAAATCAGCGATTTCAACTGGTTTTAAATACTGATTTCCAAGGTGGTGGAGTCTAGTCCAGATTAGGCTCTAGCTGTGAGATAGTAAGTGCTCTGCTGACTCCTCTTCTTTATTACACTGTTACGCATCCTGCAAAGATCGCATGTTATGTAAATATTTGTTACTCTGCAATGTTCTGTCAAGAAACCTGAGACTGTCAGTGTCAGTCACAGTAATACCTGGGTTCTTTTGCGAGATCTAGTTGGGAGTTTAGACACTCTACCAAATAGCGATGCGATTTGTCATCGAGTCATTGTTTATCCCTAATTTTCATCGTACTCTAAGCCAGCCCGCAGAATGGCTCTGGTTAGCAGATCGTTTCCTGGCGAGTTTATCTCCCTCTTCGTTCCTAAGATACCCACTATGTCCAGCTACCCATATTTGGTTAATATGATTGTTCGATACTAGTTTTTTAAGTAACATCAAGCAATCCCAAACCAATTTCAAATTGAACTCAAAAGCATTGAGTGCATGAAGATCAGCCTTGATATCAGAATGTATTTGTGCTTATTTCTGTTGCATGGTTTCTGCCTGGAAGACTGAGTTCTCTTGGCCCATACTTCTAAAAAGGGTATTTAAGGGTTTTCACCGTAGACACCAGCTCCAACACTAGTGTCCGTGTTATAACCATCTATTTTGCACACATGGGAGTCATTGTCTTAGGTCTTAACTGTTCCCAGCCCTGTCTATCTGGAAATGTAACTTCAAAATTTTGCTTCTTGTCTAATTTAGAGAACCAGATAGATGCAGCATATGACATGATCGGTCTAGTAATAGTCGTGTACAGTCACAGTGACATATATGGTTTCAGTCCCCAATTCTTACCCATGAATCTATTGCAGGTCCCATATAGTTGCCCTAGACTTGTTAATTATGGATTGTGGATGACTGTTCCAAAAAAAAATTCTTATTAAGTGTGACGCCTAAGTGTTTCACTTCTTTAGAGAAGGTATTTCATCACCAAGTGTAAGAGATTTCCTTAGTCGGGACTTAATTCTCTTTCTTGTGAATATTAAAGAAATATTTATTTTATTACACCAATGATAATCTTCCAGGTTCTTCACAAAATGTCGTATTAATTATTGAAGATTTGTAGACTTTCGAGATAATTTTAATAAGTAATAAAAATAACTGCTCCCAGATAGGGAGGCCAGCTGCCCCACCTTGCCGGTACCTGGCTACGCCCATGTTTGAGTAGTAATTTTATCGTGACACATAGATCAAAATTTTTCTACGACTTACAGATTTAATAACTTTGAATCATAATTCATTGCAGAATTTAACTTATTTGAACAAAATTAACCGTAAACAATGTTTTTTAAAATAACACGGAGGTCAATGCTTGAAGAATAGAAAAGGAAGAAAACGCGAAAAGAACAGTTGAATCTTTCAAGTCAGGTAATATACATATTCTTAAGTCGAGAAGTGAGAATATATTGTATATAATCCAAGGTGGTAGTTAGTTGTAGCTAGAAGCACTTGCTATGAGAATAACGTCATATAACAGTTTTATCGAATCTAGAACTGAGTAAAGTCAAGTGGAATCATATACGTATTTGGTTAGTTGGAACATAAGGTGTAGTTTTTATATTCTCAGGAGTATAAATTCCTGACCTTGCGACCTATCTCATCGGAGTATTTTTTCGCCAGCATGATTGATTTAAAATAGATATTATTTTGAAATGTGTAAATAGGGGTAAATAGAAGAGAAGCTCCTCATCAGCATCTCTTTGCCCAAACTTCAAGTACAATATGCATTTCATTATGTGTGAACAATTGTTTCCATTATCTTAGTTTTGCCACCGCCATCAATTTCCTCATTGAGGCATTTCAGGTTCACTTGTTGAATGAATCTTTAATTTAATCAATTGTATATAACCAAACCTTCCTTTTTCCAGGGAGTGAACGCAGTTAAAATGAGATCGGAAACCGAACTGAGTAGATGGTATTATGTTGTTTTCAGTTAAGTGCACATTTAATCTGTTTTTAAAACCCGCTCAAATATCTTAGCATACCAACTTAGCAAACTAATTGGACGAGTTGGAGAGTCCGGTGGTTTCCCTGGCTTATGGATCGGAAAATTTTTTTTGCTGTTTTCCACACCCTTGGGAAATAGCTTAGCTGAATACATTTAGGCAACTAAATGACCTGTTCAGTAGTGATGACAGGAACGTTTTGGTCCACAGCAATAGTCTCAAGGAAGTCTAAAGGACTGGCAACTATGACATTTGTTTGTACATCAGACATATATTCTGTTAAGTGGTGCTTTGCTTCAAAAATGTATGCTAGAATGTTAACCTTTTCTGATCTTGTGTCGTACATTTGTTGCTGTGGTAAAAACAAGGGATAAATTGATTTTTATTTTTAATAATAACTCTTGCAGTGATCCAAAAGCAGAATTTGTTTTATACTAAGTATGTTTTAATTCCAATGACCTATTAAACTCAAATACTAGTTCTACATGCAATATTAAATTGAAAATGTAGCCAATTACTTATTAACCTACCCACATATTTAAGAAAAACAACCGGCATCTATCTTATTCAATCTTAATTAATTAAAATACAAATGCATGAATTTTTTGTCACAAAGAATGTTAACTGTTTATAAAAAATATATATAATACTAGTATAAATACATTGGAAAATAATGAGCGGCCTTGCGCGGGTTAATCTTAGTATAATCAATCATATGCAATAAAAAGAAATATCAAATGTCAATGTTGTTGTAGCAGAAGTAGTAAGTCCCACCAATATATCATTTGATTGTTTGGGCGTATCCCATAGTCTGTACTTGTATAAAACAACATTTTTTATTACTCTGTACCCATATATATGAGTAGAAGGGTATATTAAATATTTGCAAATATATGTAACTCCACTTAAAAATAGAGGAGTAACTCATCGGTACTTATCGACGCAAAAGTTTCATTTATTTCGCTGAAACAGCTCGGAATAATCAAATCGTTGTTGTTTTTGGTCAAGTGTTAACACACGCGGAACACTTATTAAGCCATTATTTCGTTTGTTGTTTTCAAACAATTCAATTTTATCCATTGTTTTGAAAATAAGAAAAGTTGATCCACTCAACCATCTGTAGCTTTTCAAGGAATTGCCAAATTGTCATGAAGTTTTTAATAAAAATTAATTAATTAAAATATTATTAATGCTGTATTTATGGTGCCATCTGTGTGTTAAACCGGGAACTTATCAGCCGATGTAGCATTCAACGACGATTTGCTCTAGTTTCTATGTTTCAATAAAAGTTTCAATAGTCCGATTTGGTATTTACCACTTAGTCTTCAGGTTTCGATATATTGAGAAAATTTGCTTGTACAAGGTGGCGCAAAAGAAATCACCCTATTGGAAGATGCTTTCATTTTTGCAAATGGCCGCCAATGTCAAATCTGTTTTGACATTTGTGGACTAGACAGATACAGAATACAAGTGAATAAGCCATGGAGCGATACACTCCCCAAGAACGCGGAATAATTGTGTCTATTTTTTTGCGTAACAATTCGTCCGTTGTGTTGGCGCAGCGTGAATTCCGTCGCCGATTTCCCCGCCGTCCGACACCGACTGCGCAAACACTGCGCCGTTTAGCCACTAACCTTGAAGAGTATGGGACCACACGAGACGTTGCCAAGAGTGGCCGGCCCCGGAGCGCCCGTTCTGCCGTGAATATCGCCGCTGTAGCCGAGGACGTCGAAATGAGCCCCGAAACATCGACCAGACGACGTGCCACGCAATTGGGCCTCAGCCGGCGGTCCCTGCAACGAATTTTGGTGAAAGATTTGAACATGTTCCCCTACAAAGTTCAGTCCGTGCATCAGCTGCTGCCTGCCGACCGCCAAACGCGCGTAACTTATGCCCAAGCTATCCTCAATCTCGACACCGAAGTGGACGATTTTTCGACCAAAATCATAATGAGCGATGAGGCTCATTTTCACCTCAGCGGGTACGTGAACAAGCAAAATTATCGCTTCTGAGCGCCCATTTGTCCGATATCATCTTCTCGACTTAATACAATTAATTCTAAAGGTCTAAATAAACATCATCAAAAAACAGAATCGAAGTTTTTCATTTAGAAAAAAAATAAGAGCCAAACAACATCGGATGACTTCTTTTGCGCCTTTAGTTTAGTATTACTTATAAGCTTTTTATTGTAGCTTTATATATTTTCTTAACTTGTATTCTTTTTCACATTAATTTGATAAAGAATTCAACGAGATTATCAAATATTTGGGCCTAACCAAATTATCCGATTTTTTTTTTATTATTTTTTATATGTTTAATATTTTTAGTAAAAAGTTATGAAGTAATTTTTAAAAAATATTGTTCAAAATTTGTCGTTTGAGATATAAATGAGACTTTATACATGTGTAGATTGTTTTTGATATATACTCGTACATATATAAGTTACAAGTCATGTTTGTGTAAACTCGAAATAAATATCAGATTTGTCTCTAATAGTATAGCAATAGCATAGTCGTACAATAAAAATAATTATTAAATAATCCTAATGAGTAAATGTCACCATGTTTGCCACAATTTACTATTACAATTTTTTTGATTTTTTTTTTTAAGTTTGTTAAGAACCACAACGAACAAACAACTTATGTGTTGTATGTAGTACGTACATACCAAAAGACAAGTCAAGCCAAGACAGTAACAAGCTAAGTTGAGTAAACATGCAAACTTCAAGGTGTTCCACACACACACACACACACACTATGTACAATACAATGTACTCACGGATACAAATACACTCATGGTCAAAATAATAAGTGCACAATTTTTAGTACATTTTTTTCTTAAAAGACTTTATAAATCTTTCACTTTTTTATCATTGTATTTAATATATGAAAAAGCTTTCAAAAGAACAAAAAATATCTAAGGAATCCAAAATTTTTAACGTCTTTTCATTGTTTCATAGTGAAGCTTGATTAAAATAATGAGCTTACATCTCCAATACTGGATATATTGATTTTTTCTCAAACAGGTTGATTTATTATTCTACAAAACAAGAACACCACCTCTTAGTTCTTTAAAATCTGCAAGAAATCTAAACTAAGTTAAAATATCAGTGAGACTTTTTTCCAGTATACAGTATTAGGTATAGGAAAAATCGCATTTTTGCTTATCTATTGGAACCAATGGAATAAATAAGTAAAACTAATATTTTGGTCGTAAACTTTTTAAGAGTCCTATAATTTACATAAGTATATCTTAGTTTGTCTATTTTATGTTTTAAACAAAAACATTCGGTTATACAAACTCTAACTCTATAGGCAATTTATTACTTTTACCAACTAATCGTCTTTATTTTTAGATTTCATTTTTATTAAATCTTTTTTGGTAGAAACTAACAATAAGTTTTCAAAACATTTATAGTAATTTATTCTATTTCCTTGCCAATGTTATTAAATAAATTATATAATTTATGTTGGTGGTGAAAGATATTACGTATTTTATTTGGGTATTTTGTATGTGTCCTTTGTTATGAATCAAAGATTGGGCTTGTATATTGGGATGAGTCTTGGAGCTTGGTCAGGTATATTTTTCTTAGGTCAGTAGCATTTCCTAAGCAACAGTAGGTGTGTTTAGATATCTATTTATGTTACCATTTTTAATTTACATATTAGAGTCTTGTACTAATGCATTTGAAACGTCAAACAAGGCATTTGTTTCGACCAAATAGAATAAATGGATTTTTGTGCCGAAATTTGCAAATACCAAGTACTTGCTCAGACAAACCAAATATTTTATTACAAATGCCGACCAAATGCGATTGAAACTAAATGTAAAATCAAATGAAATGAATTTAAAATATTCAAATATTTGGAAGTCGTTCTTCAGCTAATGAATACGGTGATATGTAAGGGCTTAAAAAAATACGTGAACGACGAAGGAGACGGTCTCTTGTGTTGTTCGCCTGTTTTCTCTTTGTCGCACATGCAGAGTTCTTCAGCTAAGGCAGAACATTAACGAATGTTTTGGATGATTCTCAAATATTTTAAAGTAAATCTGAGGCATTTCATTTCATTTGTTTGGTTTTTCTTCATTTTGTTCATTTGTATTTGCAGATTCAAATGAACAAAGTGCGCATCACTTACAAATACATACCATTTGTTTCATTTGTTTTTTTTTTCGACACCAAATGAAATGAATTGTCCAATGTATGAGTAAATGTTTGCTTGTGAATGCATTCGTGCAAGACATATAATGGGCCTTCTGAGATTATTCTCAAGGCTTTAGACAGAACTCGCTGCAGTTTTCTGACGTTTGTCAGTGCAGCAGTTCCCCACTTCTCTATACTGTTTGTTCATATTGGTTTCAGCATTGCTTTCTATAAAAGCACTATATACTCTAGAATACCAATATATTTTTTAATTTCAATAGCAAGGGAAGTGTTTTTTTTGGTGTAAAAGGTAAATGTACGCATTTTGTTTTGTTTACCATTTTTCTCCAAATTTTAAGACAATTTTGTATGGCATTTATGTGATTTTGGAGATATGGGTATATGGCATTATTTGGCTTTTCGATTACATATTAAATGTATATTTTGTATAATAAAGAAATAATCTATTTTTTAAAGAAACGTTCTCTTATTTTAATACTCGTACACATAAGTTATTGTGTTAAAACGAGCCCATATAAGCTTTCCCTATTTGACTTTTAAAATTAGCAACTACTACTATTCATTATTTACCATTTTCACCATTTTATTGCTAAATAATGGGTGTTTTTAAACTTATTTAGTCTGCAGACCATCTCTTGGACAAAACTTCACTCCCAGACCCCATCCTAATTGCAGGCATTCTATGCCTTTATTATATGTATCTTAATTTTGGACTCAATAGACTTATAGTACTCCCGAAATGAGATAGATTCTTAAAGGCTCATTCCCCTTTGCTTCTGTTACTCTAAGCATGTTCTCGAATTAATGAACCTGCATGAAAACATTTAAAAAAAAATTGGCTAATAGTATTATTATTTTGAACTGACATTTTCTTGTTTTATTTCAATAACAGAAAATTACAATTATTGTTTGGTTTTTATTTTCTATTTATCTCTTGTTTTATTATTGTTAAATTTTAAAAATGTTGAAACAAGTCATTAGTATTGATATTGGTTATTATTTTGAACATAAATGGACATTAAAGTCATGGCATGAAGGTGGTGCACTTATTATTTTATTCATGAGTGTAATTAAAATAAAAACACTTAGATACAAAATTCTGTCTTACGATGAGTGGCGCCTGGACAAGTAACAAGTAAAAAGTAAAGACAAATGAGAGTATGAATATCTGTGTGTGCGTGTGTGTGTGTATGAGTATCTAAAACTATTAGTATGAGTATTTGTAACTATGAGTATGAGTGGTGTTGGCACCTTTGCCACCGACGAACCGTAAGCTAATTCCTCCAACTCCATCGCCATCACCAGTTGCCGTAGCCATTATAGTATTTGCCACCGCCGACTGTGCCAGGTCGCGAACGCGTGTGGTTTGCTTGGCTTTGGCATGAGCTACCGTTTTAAGTACAATATTTCTATCTATCTTTCTTTTTATTTTTATTTTTATGGCTTATTTTTTTATTATTATTATTTCTTTTACGATTTGATTCTAGTATGAGCGAGCGCCTTCACTTTACTCAAGAAATGTGAGACAAAATGAAACTGGCTTTGGAATGAGTGTTTTAAAGTGTGGTTCAGTTAGGTTTCCATATGGTTTCGGTTTGGTTTTTAGATTGAGTTTGATTTTATAGTTTTGTGTGTGGGTTTTGTCTTGAATGTTGTCGACGCCATTGCTGTCTCAGCTTAGCTTAGCTGAGCTCAACTTGGCTTAGCTATTTTTTATTTTTATTTTTATTTTTTGCATAACATACTTGTGTCAATTTTGATTTTTGTAGCATTTGCTTAGCTGTCAACAGGCAGTACTCCGTCCCCCTCCCAATCCTACTTCTCTTATCCAAATTAAGCCCCACCATAACTTAGTGAACCCTACTTATGTACTTCATTTGTCTACTGTTAGTTTAAGAAGCATTTTATAGTATAGTATCTTTTGGTTTTGAAAAGTGGGTGGCGCTCGTATATCGCGCTTCAATTCAACAATTTCTAGACTTGCATATTTTCTTGTTGTTTTGTTTTGTTGGTTGTTTGTAGTATCTTGTATCTTTTATATTGTTGTATGAATATTCTAATGTGTGTTTTCCTTTAACATGAATTTTGCACAAGAAAACAAAAAAAGGGTGCAGCTGTGCACTGCGATTTCTTCTGATGATGACGACAACAACAGCGGCGGCATTTAAAGTTGTCTTTGGCTCTTATGGTATAAGTTGTCTTTGGGGTCTTACACACACACACACACACACTACATGCATAAGTTGTAAGAGGTTTGTTTGATTGTTTATATGTACAAAACAATATAAAATGTCCCTGGCTTTACTTGTTGCACATGTGCAATTTTTATTAGGTTCGAGAGTAGACAACTCATGCATGATTTCATACCAGAAATTTATAAATTAAATTCTTGTTGAGAAGTCATTTATTTTCGTATACGAAAAAAAAAAAATACTAAAAATCAATCAGAAATATCTTTTTTTTTCATGTTTTTTGTTAATCATTAAAAAGAGATTTGCAGTCTTTAAGAACTTCAAGATTCAAATGCCAAAAGTGAATTTCATATAAAAAATTGTTTATATAAGATTTATTGGAAAGATATACAATAATAAATATTTTGCGATTTCTGAAGATATTTTTATGCGATTTTGGCATTGACACAAAAGATATACTCAGGCTGTATTTTTATACAATTCGAATCAAAAGATTTCTTATCGTTTTGCTTAAAAACTTAATAATTTAACAATACACCGAACCCGAAATTTACGCGGTACATTTTCTTACTCTTCATTTTTAGGGCTCTGTACCCAAAGGGTGCTAACGGGACTCTATAACTATGGCTAAGTTGTCCGTCCATCATTGGTCTCTATGTCATGAACCGTAATAGGTAGACAGTATCTGGGTGCCTGAACATAGTGAATATCTTGGGAATGAAGAGGCAAATGAACTCACCAGAAAAGGATCTGCTAAAGTCCTCATTAGACCAGAGCCATTCTGTGGACTACCTTGGAGTTCGACGAAATCCAAACTCCAACAATCGCATCGCCATTGGTTAGATTCGAGGAATGCTAGAGTGGCTAAAATCTTCTTGCTAACTAGATCTCGCAAAAGAATACAAGAATTACTGGGACTGACACGGACAGGTATTCGGATAGTCTCAGGTTTCTTGACAGGACATTGCAGAGTAATAAAACACCTACATAACATACGAATGAGTCGTAGCGATCTGTAATGAAGAGCAGAGCACATGCTATGTCACTGGACCAGATCCCGTCACCTTGGAAACCAGTACCTGGAACCAGCTAAAATTGCAGATCTGTCTGCGAATAGGATCTTGGAATTCCTTATGAATACCAGAATATCGAAGGAATTGTGAGGTGTGATGGTTACCGTCATTTCCCTAATTTAATTTAATCTTGGTAGACAGTTAAAATTTTCACAGATTGTGTAATTGAATTGCCGTTATAACGACAAATAATAAAAATAATAAAGGGGTCCCCGTATAAGAAACGTGTGCTGTAATATGCACTGTAAAAAAAAAACTATATTACCGACATATTCCTGACAAACTCCATCCCAGTTGGTATTGAGTACGACACCCTTCATGTGAGAGTTGGACTCACACATTTAAATCAATTTCCTTAGTAACACTGGCGCTTATATAATTAGAAAGTTACGTTTATAGCAAAAGTATTTCATAAAGGACTTAATTGGGTGTTTAATTTTCTACAAACAGTCACCAATGTTGAATGTTGGAAAGTTTCCTATTTTATCGAGATATTTTACGATTAACTCAATAAGAGGTCTATAAAGTTTTGTAATAAAAATTTTATTTAGAGATTTCATTACCAAAGTTCATTGATCTAAAATTGTTTCTATGTCATCTAACATCAAACTTTAATCGCATTAAGTAACGAGTGATGAAAGTGACATCAAACCAATTAGGAAAAACAATTTTAATAGTCTAACAAAAGTGATAACAGTTAACAGTTTGGTTAAATGTTATTAATTAATATTTTTTGTTAATTCATCTTACTTTTAAATAAATAAAGATAAGAATAAAGGTTCAAATTATTATATAATATAGTTGAAATAAATTGAATAATTTCTCATAAATCTTTAACATGTGAATATCACTAATTTCGCAAATATATGTCCTCTGAAGTTAGCGAGTTAGCTTTAGAACATTTAAATATGAGATAATTACTTTGCTTACTCATCAACACCTTTTTCGTGGCCTCAACAATGACGTTTGCCCTCTTTACACCGATATCGCAACTGTGCAGCACCTAATCTCAGAGTGCGTTCCATTACATCGCTTTCAAAATCAAGCCAAACTGAACATAGTGGAGCTACTAGGCAACCCAAATCTTAGTAACATAAACCTAATATACAAATTTTTTAAATCCATTAAATTAGAAAATCTTATTTATATACAAAAGTATTATTAATCTCATTTCTTTTTTAACCTTAGAGCTGACAGTCATGACAGCTAGTGCTCTTTTTTTCTAAGTAGTTTAATAATAATAATAATACTTTGTCTATGTTAAATTTCGTAGAATAGAATTTGTAAATCATGTTGCGAAAATTAATTAACAAAATTGGATGATTTTTTAAAGGAATAACAAACAAACAAACCATAGATTAATAGATATTTTTGAATGAAGCTATTCAACTGAATACTCATCAGTGCATCTATTACAAATTACAAAAATGTTGTCTCAAAATCAATATTTTCCAATAATAATAAAAATATTATGAGAAATGAGTATTCGAAATATCCCTATTTTTCTGATGATAAGAATTTCAATTTGGAAGGACCTGATGGATATCGAAGCCATTGGAGGTATTGTAGGAAGGTACCCCTCAATTTTTGGCATTTCTTCATTGTAGCAAGCAATAAAATGTCTTAACCTCACCTTGGAATGGTCCAATATCCAATTCTAAATCGCAAATGTTATCTACAATATTTGGTTTGGGAATTGAATGAGAATTCTATATTTTCATAAACTTTACAAAACAACTCAACACCACAAATAAGAATGATTAGTTGAAAGTATAATAATATTAATAATAAAAAAATCTTCATCTGGAGTTGTTTGTTGTTTGAAAGTCTAAGTTTAACTAAAATATTTTTGAATATATTTTGTCTTTTTTATATGAATTTTTTAAACCTGAACTGTGCCATTTTATTTTTTATTTATTATTTTCGTTCTCCATAATCTTCAGATTTTTTTTGATTGCATTTAATTTAATTTTTATATAAATGATTTAATTGTTAAGATAAAGCTTATTAATTTTTATTTGTTTTACTTTCAAAGGTACTCAATCATTTTCTTACTTTCTTCTTTTTTTTTGTTAATTCAGTCGCATTCCTCAATCACTTTATCGATCTTCGCAATTAACGATGAATTGAAGTTTTGTAAAATTTTTCCTTTTTTTAACTTGTGGCAAGGTTTTCATGACGTGTTAGTGTTCTTAGGGAACATATGTAGATTAAGCTTAATTTGAAGGTCGTCATTATGAAGTTTATTTTTTTTTTTAATTTATAAAATTAATACCGTGTTTTTTCGGAAATTATTTGTAGATACGAATCACATTTGTATTACTGATTAAATATAAAAATCATAAGTCCATTTAGTTTAACATTTTATTAGAAACAATTTACTATGTCATATTGCTTTTTTACTTTTGTTTATCTGTCCCACAGAAACTGCAGAGATAATTATCAAATAATCTGCAAGGATTCCATGCTTAGGTAAAATGCTGGAATATCTCAATCAATTCAAGCAAATCATTTAATTGTGATTTACACTGAGACACGGCATTTGTTCAGATACCGCATTCGGTTCATAGATCACATTTCTAAGGTGGACCATGTTTGGTACCTAGGTCTAATCCTGGACAAACGCCTAACAAGGCGTGCACATATGAAATCAATCACGGAATATCGCAGAAATTAAACTGAAACTACATTTATGCAACCAGTAAACTTTACTTAGCAAATAACAAATTTATTTATAGGCAAATAGTGGCCTTGTATTGGCCCATGGAAGTCTGACCACAACACTAAACTGTACAGAGACCACAAGTTATCTACAGTCTTTGATAAATAAATATACACAAAAGCCGTTACAATCAGTAGCTTCAACGGCATCCTAATGCACAATACTTGCGACAGCACTCAACCAAAACACTGCATGGCGCGGACTTAAGAAGCTGACCTTCTCTTAGGTAAATTACCCATGTAAAAATTATGATAAAAAAATATTAAAAGAAACAATTTTAATGGCCTCTTTGTGACTTCTGTAAGTGTTATATTCTCGAAACCTAAATTAAAATTTTTCAATTTATCTCTGTACATCTTGACTTTATGTTTAGATACATTTGTTATTTTTGTAAAATACTAGATACCCGGGCATATGTTGCTTTGACCGTCCTTCCTAAACATTTATTAGATACTGATTGGTTAGCTGTAACTTTTGTATTATTATTTCTCGTCTAATGTTTTAGAAATCCCTTATTTTCGTTAAAATTCGCTGGTGGGCTATTTTGCTACATATATCTTCCACGCCTTCCCCTTTTGCGACTATAATTGAGTAAATGCTGGTTGTCCCAGTTTAATGTTAATACAATGCACATGCTACCGCTTAATACATGACCAAACTCTCTTAATGGTTATGTTTTGCCGTCTAATTCGTACACCTTGCTAATTTCCATTTTTAAATGCAGGTTGCTTGGATTTCTTCTTTTTTCATAGTAATGTTTGTCATGTTCTGCCATTTTACTCGTACAAAGTAAAATAGACCTCAGTTTCGGCAATCATTTAATTAGAATTTCTTTCTCTTGATCATCTTTTTGATGTGTGCAAAAATCCAATAGGCGCTAGTGCCAGATGTAGAGAGTACGGTGGGTGAAGAAGCTAAATTTAACTATCATTTTTATTGATTTGAGATACAGGGCATTATGTTGGTGGAACAGCACTTCTTTGCTTTCCCATGTGAGGGCGTTTTTACCTGATTTCTACACTCAATCGATGCAATAATGATACAATCTCTATCTCTATATATATAAAAGTGAATCGCTAAAAGTGTTGGTAAGCGCCAAACTCGAGAATGGCTGGACTGATTTTGATGAAATTTTTTTTGTTGTACTTATTTGGTCAAGTGGATGGTTCTAATAAGCTAAATATGGATCCGGTACGTGGCGTAGTTTTTTCTTTGCATATATATATATTTTAAAATCAATCAAGTCGCCTTTGTCAAATATAGCAGGTAACATCACGTCGGAAGCATAGCAAAGCACGCCGGGTACGCTAGTAGTAAAAACACCACTTCTCTTGATTAACTGACTTATAGAAAAATCATATTAGCATAAGCTAAGCAAAGACATTCCGATAATTTCGATGAATTGCGACTTACGGATAGTTGAGATTCTCTTCTATTTTTTCAATGATATTTTCGAACATTGGACGATAGCAGTTTTCGTCGCACCTTCCCGATTTTGCCTGGCCTGGCCTCTCGTTATCAATAACATTTTACCAACCGTCTTTGAACTGTTTATACCAGTCAAGAACTTGCGAAAGCGATAAACAATCTCGAAGATTGATTGAAAAATACCGGAAACTTTTGGAGCACACCGTGAACTAATACAAGTTTTATCTTTTTCCTTATATTAACCACACTAAAAAATCAGCCTTGGATCTAGGGGTGCAAACTGGGGCACCAGCCCTGGGCGGCAGTTTCAGGGGGTGCCAAAATCATAATACTCGTATAATATTTGGAATAATACTCTTCGAGAAATTGAAATACAATAAGAGGATATTATCATTTCGCGTTATGTGGCGATAATGCAAGGTCTTGTTAAGATCTTGCAAGAAATGAGAGAATAGAGCATTGAATCAAAGGAGCTGCACTAATTTCCAATAAGAAAAAGCAAAAAGCGGCGAAATTTACGAGGACAAATCAAGAACGCCAGATCCAACTAATTTATTTTCCAAAGATATAAAAGTAGTGTTTGACAAAATTATAAGCGCAAAGTGTGTACATGAAAATTTAGCTGTCCTTAGTGACCACACGTTTTTAAATATGTTGACTGAGGATTTGCACTCTTCTTAGGGTTCTAATGGATCGCTCTACCGATGCCTTAGCAAACTGCCAATTATTCTTGAATTTTTGGATAAAAATCTGCATTTTCGGAAGCAGAAATTAAATCTGCTGACTTTTTACTACTCCAGTCCTTATATCTAGCTCATTTTAGATACCTCCAAGATCATAAAAAGTAATTGCATTACAAATTTGAGATTTGAAATCTTTCAATTCAAGGCTTTGGACATGTGCTGGTTGTACTGTTAAATTAAATGCTGCATTATTTTCCTGTGAAAATCTTTGCTTGAGTGCAGATATCAGCGAGTCTAGATAAGGCAGAAGAATTGGTTGCCGAAAGTATTCCTTTGTCATTGTAAAAGGAGGGTTCGTCCTATTTTGTTGCTTTTCTGCAACTCTGGGCACACAAATATTGAAGGAAACTTTATGTGCTAATTCCAAACACTTTTTAAAAATGTCATTGAATATAATTTCAGGGGCTGATTCAACATTTTAAATATGTCACCTCTGCAGTTTATGATGTCGTTGCTTTTGGCCTGCATAACATTCACAACTGGTTGAAGAAGTCCGTAATATTTTGCTATTACGCACATAAAAATTATAAAAACACTTCGTCCAGCAACGCTATGCAACTGGAAGGCAACGTTCCTTGTGGCAGCATTACCTTCTGCGCTCGGCTTTTCTAAGCCCACAACTATTTCACAATAGTGTTTTTTGAATTCGATTATACTTAGATACTTAATCTGACCGTCGTTTTTCACAAAATTAGTGTACATTTGGATAAAAATGTATGATATTAATTGATGTCACCAATACGCCGTTGGGAACGTCTATCTGGCCTCGCATTCCTAACCATTGAAAATAAAAATACCAATTTTCAATTGCCTTGATCACATCGAACCCTATTTCATCGATTACTTTTCAAAATTTAATTTCATATTTATTAACATTTGGAGGACACTTTAATTCATTTAATTTTATTAGATTCTTTGACTTGGACAAAATAAATCGTATAAAATCCACTTAGTAATAACAAGTAAATATTTTCGATACGCGTGATTACCCACGTTAGTTGGGATGTAAAATATGATTTGATTAAACATTTTTAAGCAAAAGCAATTAACATCAGAAGCCTCTATTTCTATTGTATGTATATTTCTTAGATTGTAATATGTCAATCAGATAACATTAAAGCAAATAGTTACACATATTCCACCCATTAATTTCGCAATTTCTGAAGTATTTATTAAAAAATGTTTAGATTTTACTATATGATATGACAATGAATTGAGAAAACTAATAACAAGATACACATGTGCTGGTGGTCAATGAAAAGTATTAATTTCTTTTTAAAATCTCTTAACTGTTGTATTCTTCATTCATAATTAATTTTTCTCATTCTAGTAAAACCAGGAAATGCACAAAAAAAAAAATAGAGAAGAAAAAGTAGAAGTAGAATTAGAAGAGGCGGAAAACAGTAAGTAGTTGTAGTAGTATTAGTAGTAATGGTAGAAGATATAAAATCACAATTCATCAAATATTCATCGATGAGAACTGGCACACAAAGATGCAACGAAACAATTCATTAGCAACTAACTAACTTGGATTTAAAAACAGCAATAAAGAGACAGGAATGCGTTCGTTCTACGCAAAACAAGATGATTGTGCATAACAAGTTGCCCAAGTCTTTTGTTTTCTACTATCTGCATTGGCCTTATGTAGATCATCATCATCATCATTACCAACTTCATCATCAAACGTCAACGAGGAAGGCAACAAAACAAATTTGCAAATAAAAATAGTAAAAGCAAAAAATAGAAAAAAAAATCATGTAGTAAGATGCTTAACCTAAAATTAAAATTACAGTAAGCGAAATAGTATAGAAAAATCAATGAACACAAATAGTAGTAGATACATAAATACATGGACTGACAGACTGACGAATGGTTGGATGGTTGGATACACCATAGATGATGCTGGAAGTACGTATAGTATATATTGTAAATATTGTAATATAAGATAAAGTGAGTAAGACAAGGCGTATTAACAACAAGAAGACGATGATGCAAAATTTACCACAAAATTACTATTGTACTACAAGTTGCAATGTGCAATTATATTACTGAGATACTAAGATATTCGTACAACAGATGATGATGATGATGATGAGGAGAACGAGGATGGATATGGGTGAGTTGGTTGGTGACGTTGATGATGATGATTGCCAAGTAACAATATTGTTGACAATGGTATTATATTTGTTGTATCTATTGTTGTTCGGCGTTGTTTATTCTTAGTTTATTTGATAATGATGAGGCTCGAACTCAATAGAAATGATGTTGAGATACAAACAACCAACAACCAACAAATAAACAGCAAACTGACAAATTCAACTGTTTCTTTTTTTGTTTGTCTTTACTTCTATATTTGCTGTTAGTCCAAATTCTTGGTTGTCATTGTATTCATTATTGTATTAAACCAGGTTAAACCAATAAAAATGTTAAATAAATGCAAAGACGACAAATTCTTGACTTTGACTTGATGAATTTGCTGTTGCTGCTGCTGCTGGGAGTCAAGTTAAATTTTTTCGTATTATTTTGTTGAGCAAATAATTTAAGTCTTAACTTTTAACATAACGAAATACATAAATTCTTTCTTTTCTTACTCAAAAGTAAGAATTGTTAAGGAAAGAATTAAATAAATAAAGAATGGTATAAGAGAAACATTCCAGAAAAAAACAGATAAAAATCTGTTAGTTTCATATGTGCCAGACTGAGCAAGTGAGTAGTGTGTTTGTGTGTGTGTGTGATAAAAGTTAGAAGAGAAAATTTTAATTAAGACAAAATATTTGAAATTCTACAATTTTATTTACTTAGAATTGTATGTATTTTGTTAGTTAGGAGGTTTAACTTCTTTCTTTCAACTTGCATCAGCCAACAACTAACTTAACAAGTTAACAACAATTTGCCGCGCAATTTTTCAAATTACTTTTCATTAAAACAAGTCACAGTCACAGTAGCAACAGCACTAACAACAGTAACAGCAGAACAAGTTTTCATCAACTACACTACTAAGTAAAGAAACATTTTGGTCTCGAATTCACAAAGTTAAATGAAATTGGTTGTTAGAGAGAAATACTGATATGAATAGATGCAACATGAGGCAAAGACGACTGACTGGGAGGGGGATGCGAGTATAAAAAAGAGATCTATCTCAATGTGTTATATGTAAAGCACCGTTTTGTCTACAAATATCTTCACTACTACACTACATTTTTTTTATTTATTTTTTTTGGTGTTTTTCTATTTTGTTTTGTTGCACTCTTTTCTCTCAACTTTTCTACTTTTGGCTCACTCAGTTAGTTTGAGTGCTTCTTGTTTTTGTTGTTTTGTTATTTTTTTTCTTCTCTTATTTCATCATTCATCTAAATCTTAACGACTTTTCACTTTGAGGCTGCGCCTGAAATTGAATTGTGAATTTTTGTACAACTACAAAACTACAGTAACAATAACAACAACAACAATAACACAGAGTCATATAGTATAACAGGTTTCATTATAATTATACCTCCATCACACGTATACATATAAGTATGCATATGTATTGTGATTTGGTTTTTCGATTTTGTCATGATGTTTGAAACGCATTCAAATAAACAGTTGTAACAGACATAGATTAAAATGGTTTGAAATATTAGAAGCAAATACATCATACTATTATGTGTAACAAACAAATCAACTCTCTTTTTTTTTCATTTATCAAAATAAAAATGTATGAATTTAGGTTTCAAGCAGGCATCTAGACTTGGAAGATCCACATATTTTTGTGCATCGGGTTGCCGACTCTAACTTCCAGACAAGCTGCCACCTTTGGGCTTTGTGCAACAACATTTCCTTGGTCGGATGGTAAGGTTATACCGCCTTTGCGGTTCATTAGCCTTATGCAAAAAAAAGGTTGATTCCCATAGAAACCTAGGGTTGAAAAAACAGTGTCTGATCATATACATTTGAGACAAAAAATTAATTTCAGATTGGAAACTATGGCCCAATACACCAGAACAAAGAAAGGCCAACTTTAGTTTGATTGCTAGTAGTTGTCAATGATTTCTTGAAGCTACAACGAGTGTTTAACTATATTGGCCGGTGGCGAAGAGCTATCAAAGAGGACTTGACTCAACCAAGGTTGCAGCCTTTAACAGCTAGCGAACTAGAAATCGGGTTAAGATGCATCGTTCATAACTAGCAGAAGTTGATGTTTTCTGCTGAATTTATTGGCGTTTCCGAGGGGAGAACAATTGTTACAAGCCAGTTTACCATGTGAAATAAAACATCCTTTCGTGTTGCCCAACATTCATGCAGCTGTTGCGGCATTATTTGTTTATGTGCACCGAAGCAATTTACATGCTGGAGCGCAAGGCGATAGAGATATTGGGTGATTAATGCCAGGAGACTTTTTCGCAGAACAGTCAGGAGTTGCATGGTATGTTTCCGGATGCAGCCAGTAACAGCGACACAAATCATAGGATCCTTGCCGCTGGATAGAGTGCAGCGAACGATTTATCCCTTTGAACGAACAGGAGTGGAGTTACACAGAGGGAAGCGCCCAGTTAAAGTGTATCTATGTACGTTTGTGTGCTTCGAGACAAAGATATGTCACTTTGAAATTGTTTCTGATTTAAGTGCTAAGTCCTTCATTGCAGCACTTAATAGATTTTTTGCGAGACGTGGGAAAAGCGCCACCATATTTTGTGACAATGCGACTAATTTCGTGGGAGCAGATTACGGATGAATGCAGTTATTCCTCCAAGGTCACCACATTTCGGAGGATTGTGAGAAAGTGCCGTCATAAGCGCTGGGTCTATGTCGGGTCAATGTTACAAGCCGGAGCCAACCATACATATTCACAAAATTGGACTGCAATCAGATGAACGGTATGCCAGATACGAACAAAAAATCATTGATTTTCAAATATTAGAAGAAGATTTATATTATCAATTACTTAAGAATCTTTTCAGAAAATAATTTAAACCATTAGCCCTGACATACGAGTAATTAATACGTAAATTGCACCGATTATACTTTTATCATGAAAACTTAATTTTTTCACACCTTGATTCTATATACATCATATACAATATAACTAGCGTACCCGACGCGCTTTGCTACGCTCCTGATGTGATGTTAGTGCGTCATATTGTTCTTTTTATAATTGTAGAACATTGCGCATCAATTGAAATACTTTTGAAAAATTAGACGAATATTTGACATAATTATTTGATAATCGTATACAATATTTGACAAAGGCGACTTGCTTCTAAGCTTTATATCAGGGTTGCAAACCAGTTCTGAACCGAACCGGTTTTTGAACCAAACAGTCGTCGAACCATTTTTATTATAAAAAGACAGAACCGAACCGAAAATGCAATTCTTATGATAAATCTACTAAAATTTAATTTATGTGACTCAAGGGCAAATGCAGATGAACATCTTTAAAAGACATTCTTTTATTTAATTTGCATCATTCAAAAGAATGTACATATATAATAACCTATGTAAATTATTGTAAATCAATTAAAAAACAATGCCTTTTAACTTGCATTCATAACCAAATGTTTCTTGAATTAATAATTTACGTAAAAAAAAGTATTGATACATACTATTGACACTCAGTGCAAAAATATTTAACCATTTGAACCGAACCGATCCGCGGTTTAGAGGTTCTTGCACCGGTACAAGTTTCCTCTAAGTGGTTCGACCACTGAAACGAACCACACCGATTTGTTGTTCCCAACCTTTTTTTGAACAGGGACCACTTTGATTGCATTATCGTTAGCAGAGACCACAAGATTTAAAACACACTGTATCAATCTAAAAATAATCTTTAATCAAAACGATTAATTAATATGAATAATCGTAAAAATCAAAAATAACATTAATAACATATAATTTGGCAGATAATTCAGTTTGTATCAATGAGATTTTTGAGCTTGCATCTTCTGTACAAGTTCTTGAATTCTTGGAGTAATATTGTTGCTCTTAGCTACACGCATATAATCACTTACTTTCAATCAATTCCTGGACTTGTTTGTAATCATAAGTAATATGAATTCATTAGCTACCATTTGCAGATGACATTTGATGTTTTCTTGTATGGTTTCCCCAAGCGTGTTACACTTTTTGTCATCAAGAAGTGCCTTTAAGGTTGCGATCGCACCTTGTCAACGTGAATAATCCATTATTAGAGTTTGCAAATAAAAGCAGGAAGTTTATCTTCTAAGATAAATATATTTGCAGCACCTTATAAATGTTTGTTTCCCGAAACTTGCAATGCAAGTTCAATTTATTTAAGTGAGTGGAAATATCCACAAGATAAGCCAAATGCATCTGGGACGTTAGATCCGAAAACTGCTTCAGTAAGTGATTCATGTTTTTCTCGCCTAAAAACAACTCAACCTCTCCCCTGAGTTCGTATAATCTTTTCAGCCTATTGCCTTTCGACAACTAACGAACCTCTGTGTGGAAAAGAAGGTGCTCATGGTCGGAGTCCATTTCTACTTTTGATAACAATTATTACTTTTATGGCCAACTGCATTGTATTATTAAGGCATTTAGGAAGAGTCTTGGAAGCTAAAGCCTGATGATGAAGGATACAATGCGATGTTAGTGCTGACGGATTCCTCTTCCATTTTTACCAAAGAATGAAATAGGGAATCAAAATTGAAAGTTTGAAGTCTTTTGCGAACCATATTTTAGCTCTTGCGGACCACTGGTTGGGAACCACTGGCTACTACAATTTATTAATATTTGTGTATTTTATTCTTGCGTTCTTCGCTCTTTTCTTTCTGTAAATGTTTGAAGTCGCCAAAAGATAAAATGCTATGCAGGACAATGTGTTAAGAATAAAATAAATAAAAAATAGTTTAAATTAAGAATCTTCTTTTGGACCAATTGACGATTTTTAAGATGATTCTTTTCGAGTCGAAGGCCCCAGTAGCTAGTCACTCGTTAATTAGTAGCAAGTTTAGTATTATATATTAGACCTAATTATGATAAATAAATAAATAAGATGTTTTCTTAACATATTCCGATAAATGATTTCATCTAATCTCAACTAATTTGAATAAATATGCTATTCAGAACAATTACTAAGAAAAGAATAGATACTAAGTATTATAATAATGAGTTATATAAAGTTCAGGAGGTTAAAATTGTATATCAGTAGATCAATAGATCTAATCTACATAAGTATATTGATTTTTAAAATTAAATTTGCTCGACCGATTGAGTAATTTTTTATTTATTTTTTGTTTTGTTTGCATTAATACTGGGGTAGAAAAAAAAAAAGTTCGGGAACCCCAAAAGGAACAGCCGAAAAATCTAAAAAAGTAGAAATTAGCAAGGTGTGCGAGCAAGATGGCAAAACATCTATTAAGCGGTAGTCATGTGCAGTTTATACAAATAAAAACTAGGACAACATACATTAGTAAATTATGCTCGCAAAAGAAGAAGACAAGGAAGAAGAAATGAGAAAATAATATGGCAAGACATACTAGCTTTTTGCTACAAATAAATTTTAAATTTTAATTATATTTGATGAGAATTGATTATACAAATGTTTTATTGCAGCTAACCACCAATCAGTATCCAATAAATGTTAGGAGGGAACAAGAGATCCCTTATAAACTTGTTGCCTAGTTCAAAAAACTTAAGATAAGAACCCATTTAAAAATGTAGCTCTTTGTTATGTTTTGGTGTTTAAAAATTGACTATGTTTTGTGAAAAATAGAATTTGTATTGAACATTTTTCAAAACTAAGAACATATGCAAGTATTGAACATCGTTTTGGAACTATTCACTTAAACATCACGTACTATTTTATTCACAAAATGTTCAGTCTATCAGAAAGCAAAATGCTAGTATATATGGCATTGTACATGACCTAAGTTAAGAGTGTCCTCAATCAGATAGAAAATTGAATATTAAACTTATAGTTGAAATTTGTAAGTTTTTTTTAAGAGTATCTGTCTTGTTGTTATTATATTATTTTTTTTTTTGTGAAAAGCATAAAATCTTCGGTGAAACTGAAGTTAATGTTCTTTCTTGTTTTTGTTTTAGTTGTTGAGTTTATTTATGGCCCGCATGTTTTTGGTTTAAGGCCCTGATATCTCTTCAGGTATTTTTTTTTTGTTAAACTCTTCGCCAGATGCGATTGTTTCTTCATGAAATGAAAGAAATGAAAAAAATTTACATATTGAAACGCATTGAAAAAGAATCTCATAACATAAAAAAGGAGGCTGAATGGTTTGAATGTAAATAAATGAATGAATGAATGAAGTCTCAATAGCGCGTGAAAGTAATAACAATAACAACATTGGTAACAGTAACAGCAACAACATGGAAATACAATTTGAGCTTGGGAAAAGTTCATAAAACAATCTGGCAAGGTTTAGATTAAAAATTTAAAACTAGAATTTTTCAAGCCCCCAAGACAAGAGAGAACAACAACAACAACAAACGCAACAATAACAATAAAGGCGAAATCATCATAAGCAACAGAAACAACAACAAAAAAAAAAAATAAACAAAACGTGTGATTGCTTGAGTTTTTTTTTTTGCTGTCGTTTGCATTAAAGTCAACTATGTCAGCAACAATAATAACAACAGCAACAACAATAACAATAACAACACTAACGCCAATAACAACAGCAACAACAACAACAACAATAGTAATAGTAAGTAACCTAACAAGCGCACTAAGCAACAAGCAAAGCAACATTTACAACAGTCATAGCCACATCAGCATTAACAGCACCATCAGCATCAGCATCAGCAACAACAGCGGCAGCAACAGCACTAGAAACATTGCAATCTAGCAAAGACAACATTCCAGCAACTTGTGTCGTTGTTGTGTTGCATGTCGCCGCTGTACTCACCACACTCTCGTTTACTCAATATGAGAGACTCTTTGATTTTCATCTTCTCTCTAACTGAGTTTCTCTAATGGAAATTCTATCATTGTATTAGTAAGTTGAAAATGTTGTCAATATTGCAACAACAACAACGTCAATTATATTGTTGTACGAGCAAAAAGTTGAAGAAAAAAAGAAACACCGCAATATATTTTATTATTGTTGCAGCAACACTGTAAGATGTCGTCGTTGTTGTCGATGTCGTCAAAGAAGTTGTAAATATTGTTGCTGCTATTGCTATTCTTATTGTTGTTGGTGGTTATGGCTCTCAACAATTTAATGTTGCTATTGCTTGGCCTACTGCAGTAAATGTGCAAAGGAACATACTGCTTCTTCATCTTCTTAAAATTGTTGTGAAAATCTTATGAAAAGTTGTGAGAGAGAACTAAACAACAATAAGATTTTTGTTGTTGTTGTGATTGTTGTTTTTTCCATGGTTTCCATTTATTGTACGATCGATTGCTGAATTGCTCCATAGCACGTTTGTCTATTATTGCACTTCCAACTACTCCACTCATATCTCTATCACCCCCTCTATAAGAGGTATGTTTATAGAATTATCAGACTGGTATTTCGTTATTATCAATCTTTTAGTTATTTATTAATAAAATTGTGCCCAAGTAGTTTAAATGAAAGTTTACTTTCTACTTTCCACTCATTCACCACTAAAATTTACTAAGTCTAAACTGCCTAACTAGTATTATTCTTAACAATTCAAACTTCGCAAATATCACCCATTGAGAAGAAGAAGAAGAAAGACGACTTTATGAATATTTATTTTCGTTCTTTTATATCACACAAGAAGTTGTTCTGAACTTTCACAGCTCTGATAGTCAGGCGGCACTCAAAGCACTGCAATCCAAAACGCACTCGTTTTGGTGCTTCCCTTGATATATCGTTAGCGGAACAGATCTCAAATCCCCTGTCAGTCGTCAAGAGGAGTAACTTCCTAAAACACATCATTGATAACCTCTCGGATTGTTCAGTCACATGTCCGGGTAATTTACTAAAATAATTAAATTCGACAGGTTGGATTTAGTATTACGGATTGCGTTCGGCGCGGAAGTGGTTTCAAAACGGCACCCTATTACTAATTGTGGCTCTTAGTGGACTATATGAGTCAGCCAACAAACCAACCAACCTTCACAGCTCTGCTTCATTCCTTTTCAAAATCTTGACTCTCATATCTCAGGCTTTTACAAGGCTTCTATAAAAGAACTATATCAAACTGTGCCGAAATCGAACGAGTGACAGCTACGTATTGTGAAACTCCTTTTTGATCATATGTTACATAAGAAAAACCTTTAGTCTAGTCGCGAACTTCTTTTCTCTAAAAAAAGTGATAAGTGTTTCAATCGAGTAATGAATGTCTTATAAAACTTCGGAAAACCGCTTCTGAAACTTATCTTTTATGAAAGGAAGAAGTATATGGCAGTGAAGAATTATCATGTGCATGGGTTTTGAAGTAAGTTCCTAATATGCCAGAACAGATTTTAAAGAAGATAAGCACTTAGGTAGACCATCCATGACAAAAATTCATATATATAATATTTAACACATTATAACTTAAGCATTAGTCTTGTTATTTTAAAACCCCACCAAATCATAACATATGATATGTACATCCCAGCATGACCTGGCAACTTGTAGAGCTGAATTTATGTAAGGCTTCTTGACATGTTTTCAATTTGTTACTTTTTGAATCAATCCTAAAAGCTTTAGTTCTTTCCCATTTAGGTAACCTAAATTTAATGTAACTGGCACTGGCACCATTTGAGTTTTGTTTAATTTTTAAGTTAAAATTTGCAATAAAATTAAAATTAATGAGGCTTTAGACTGAGCTTCTACAGTTCAACAAGAAAAAGGTTTGGACGTTGATGGAAGTTATGACGAGCTGATGGTCCACTGAATGCAAGTTGCACATCATGACTTCTGTAGTAGGTGTGAAGATGAGGAGCAACCGGAGAGCATTCAACACCTCGTCTGTGATTGCCCTGCTCTTCTTAGTAGATGAACCCGGTTTCTTAGAAAAACCGTTCTTCGAAGAATTGGGAAGGTTTGGCAAAATATCCTTTAGGGGACATGGCTTTGTTCGTGGACTCCTCAGGCTGGTTTTAGAGAAAGAAGGAAATTTCTGGGACCAACCTTGGACAGTTGTGGATTACCCCTCATAATCCCCATACCCTTTAACGTTTTATCAGGCATCACAATGGGCCTTAACTGGGTGAACCCGCGAGCAATCGCGAGCGGCATGCATAACCTAACCTAACCTAGACCGTTGTAATTATAAAAGAAAAAGCATCAAACATAATCTCATAATCTCTTTTAGAATTGTTTAAATAATGAAAGTTTCAAATGGAGAATAATAGAAATAAATGATGCGTTTACTTTGAAAGAGGATATTAGTAACTTAATCTACAGCATCACAGTCTAATAATTTTTTAGCCACACCTCGCATTTGCCTATCTCTAATTCTTTCTCTCTCTTTCTCTCTCTCTGTAACAGTCTCTCTCTATAGACAAGTATCTCTTATAACGACAGTTTATTTGTTCGTTATGTAGTGTTGTTGTTGCTGTATTGCTGTAGAACTAAGTGACATTTTTTTTGTTGTATCTTTTGTATGTGACTTCAATGCTTAGTTTTGTTGCATGCAGCATTCGTAGATACATGCAACAACAGCAGCAACAACTACAAGTACAACATCTTAAAGCAGCGATAGCGGAAATTATGTGCTGCTTATATTATCGTTAGATACTTTTGCTATTACTGTTGCTGCTGTTGTTGTAATTGGAGTTTTTGTTGTAATTGCCAATGGTATTTGTATCTGTGTGTATCTTTTTGTCTATCCTTCTTTTTTTTCATTTGATGTCGCTAATGAAAATTTGTTGCTGTTGTTTGTTGTTCATGGCAAATTTTCATGAAAATTGTCTTAAATCATGTAGGTGTGTAATGATGATCGTTAAAACAAAAAAAAAAAGCAAAAAAAACAGCTATAATCAAACATACAAGAGGATTAGAAGTTGAAAAAATAAAGTTCGTTGCTTAAGTCTTTCGATTTTTATTTTATTTTTGGTAAATTGAAATTGCCTTAATGCGAAACGCCATAAAAATTAATTTTCAATCATAAAACTGTCCTTTCCTTTTTCAAATACATAAATCGTAATCTTTATATGTTTACTTATGTACTAAGAAATTTGGAAATCATGTTAAAAATTGAAACTCGGATAGTTTAAGTCATGAATATAATCATATTATAGAAGAGTTTTTTATTGATATAATTGTCAATAATTGGAAATGTAAGTACCAAAAATAAATAAAAATAAATGAAAAAGTATATAATAGTCCTTTCATTAAATGAGATATTTTGTAATATTATAAGGTATAGAATTTTGAATATCCGCTTTAAAAGAGTTCTTTGATACACGCACACCTTTTCTTTTTTTGGATAGCGTGTAGCTTTACCATATAATGGTGATATAGAACTCTAAATTTGTTTTATCAATGTCATTATGTATGTTGTAGAGCATCAAAGGAACCTGGATCCAATTTTATAGCCAATCTTGACTACAGTTTGTGGAAAGCAACCTGGTATTTGAAGCTTCAAAAGAAGTGCTGTAATTGTAGACATCAAAGTGTTCTGCACTGCTAAGGAAATGAAGAGAAAATAGAGGCTTCTACTTAGCAATTGCATTCAGTCTTCTAACCTAAACCAATATGTGGTGGGGAAACAGAATTTGATGTATGTAACTTTTTAGACTTCCCTGTCAAAAACAAGTTAACTTTAAGCAAATAAATCTTAAAAAATTATCATGTTTTGACGAAAATGATGGAAACACCTTTAGAAATCTGCCTGCAAATTACACTCATATATGTACATATCATCAATACTATACTATACTAAGACCAATAGAAATACTCTGAGGTAATATTGATACCGAAGGCCAAAAAATCTGTGCAGTTGACGACATCATTCCAGTACAAAGTTATATCATGATCAGTAACACTATCCATATCGAAGGTATTGACATCATTGGGCAAACAATACGGTCATAGATTGTCTAGCGGATTAACAAATCAAAATTGTTTGCTATCATCTTTGACTAGACGGTTAATGTGAGTAAAATGGTGCAACTGGCCCTATGCGTCCCATATGTCAATGTGAACGAAGATGTTATCCCAGAAGATTTTCTTGGATTCATTCAATAGATAGAGTTAGAAGCCTTAGATTTGCATATCAATTGGTTGAGCGGACAAGGATATGACGGAGGGTCTGACTGCTCTGGCAACAAAAATGGAGTCCAAGCATTGATATGTGAAAAACAACACATTATTGAGGCATTAGAAAAACTTAAGAATGATACATACAGTGAAAGGCGACACAATTTATGAGTGCGATTGAAAACCCGAATTTCTCATCTCCCTGCAAGTTTTTACCGCTGCCAATGCTTCAATCTTGGCGCTCAGTAGGACTTTGGACACCAGAACTTCAGATACCATCAGCTTGTGCTCATGTCGCCAATGAAATTGACTTCTTACTTGAAACAAGAAAGAATGAAGCATATTTCGATGGAAATTTAGAATAAACCAAGAAAATCGCTGACGAAATAGGATTCGAGTTAAAAATTTCTCGTTTGTATGGTCGTCAAAAAACTTCATTAATATACGCACACAGTCGAAAAAATCGTGGAAGTTGTGAAAATTTATGAAAACGATTTAAACAACTGCAGCGAAACAAGAAATCGTTTTGTGGCACAATAATTGTAAGAACACAGAGTTGAAGAGAGCAAAGACTACACTCTAGGCACTGCAGGTCATCAAATCGATGAAATTCAATAATTTCTTCCCGAGCGTTGCAATATTGTTGCAATTGTTTTCGACGGTCCCCACAACTTCGGTAACTGAACTGACTTTTTGCCAAGCCAAACCCTGTCGGATTGCAACGTTGGACTGGGCAGTTGTGGATTGATGTAATCTAAACATGTAGTATTATACATGAACTCATAGAAAAGTCCAAAGAAATATATATGTAAGTATATGAAAATCCATATTATACCAATGAATAAACGTATTTCGTTCTGCAAAATATTTGTTGACAAACCTTAACACATGAAACTTTTTCAGACGCTAAACATCCATGTAGTTTTCTCGCAGACTTATTGCTAAATTGTTGGAATGGTTATTAAATTTTCAACATTTTCAAATTTCATCCTTTACGAATGGTTGGTTGGTTAGTTGGTTTCCGAGGCTGACCCGTATAGTCCACTACGAGTCACAATTAGTGCCGTTTTAAACCCACTTCCTCGCCAAAAGCAATCAGTATTACTAAATTCAACCTGTCGAATTTAGGTATTTTAATAAATCACTCGGACGAATGGTACTTTGAAGTCTTTACATTACAATGTACACAATACTAAGGCAGATTTCTTTTTTTTTTTCTTTAATATATTTTCTTAAATTTATGCAAAATTTTTCCAAAACAATGGAAAAAAAATGAATTTGTTAATTTTCATCAAAATTATTTTGTAGTGGAATTCACGAAAATGTGTAATAGCATATCTACACAGGTTCAAAATCTGTGTCTTATTGATGCAACCATAAAAACTACAATTATTTGCTTCTTTCATCAGCTAAAAAGTGGACAACAATTACAAAAAGACCCATTTCATTTGCCTGTTCTCGTATACACATGTGAGTTTAACGTCATCGAACAACTTTGGTTTTAAGGTTGTCAGTAAAGAAATTTTAAATAAACAGATATAAAATAAAAATAGTTAGATGGATATCAGGTGAAATCAAATTACGTATTAAAAAAAAAAAAATAAAGGCAAACCATCTAAACCAAAATAATTATTTCTACTAAAATTTAATGATACCAGCAATAAAAAAAAAACAGAGATATATTGTGGGAACTACTCTTTAAAAGCCTCTGAATCAAAATTAAAAAAAAAGATATAACAAATTCGAAATAAGTAATCAATTCAGTTTTTACTTTGATTATCACATAATCTTGAATTGATAGAACAAGAAAAAAAAAAAAAAAATTGCAGAATTGCAGAAATGAAAAAAATTGTCAAAGAAATATTGATACTTCGGATTAAAATAAATGGATGTTTAACGCAATTTACTTAAATCTAAAACGTTGTAGCCCAGTCAAATAAGGAAAATCGGAACACATGTTTGTTTTGGCATTCTATACATGACCTCAAAAGTCTAGGTCTGTGTGGTGTGTGCCAGTCAAGATATTCAAGGTCAAAGGTCACCAAAATCAGTTTTTTGCTTTTTGACTTTTGAGGTCATGTATAGAATGCCAAAACAAACATGTGTACCAATTTTCAGTTTATTTGGTTTCCTTCCGCAGATTACCCTTTTTTTCGCCTTATTTGCCTGGGCTATTGGTAATAATGAAAAATGTTGGTAACAATGACGAAAAATTGGCAGCGCTATTTCAGCTATTTGGGTTTATCTAGAACACAATCAGAATTTTGTGTTCTGAGTGCTACAACAACAACAAATTTCGTTCGTTTTCGTCGTCAGAGCACAGAGTTCTGCTTGTGTTCTCAAAACCCAACTTTTTTTTTTATAAATGGAAAAAGAGTGCAGACTTATATTTAACTTAACTTTATTCAATATTTATTTTAGAAATTTAAAATAAACCACCCAGACATTATACATTATGAAAAATGACATTGTAGAATCATGAATTTGTTTGCTATATTGTGCAATTTGACAAGACAACAATGATGATTTCGATGTAACCATTTACTTCAGATGATGTCATTTAGGCGTTTTCGTGAAGACCCTAAATGTTTATTGCTATTTATATATGTACTCGTATATTATTTACTAATGTTAAGGATCAAAAATGTATCAAAAGTAGCATTATAAATAAGGAATCTTTACAGATCTTTAAATTAGTACATGCTTCTATTAGTTTTCATGTAAATAAAATTTAACTAATCTGCTTGTTTAGTAGATCCAAAGCATAGTCTAAACATAACATGCTTACAACTCGCCGACTAAACACATCATGATTGACAACCCGCTTACTTCAAAACTTATACTTATTCGAAAGAATAAAATACTTATATTATTTTGCTTTATTCAATTTACATTCTTAAATAGTTTTGATATTTTATTTTATGCGGGCTCGTTTTGATTTCAGAAACTGCTGATTTTAATCATTGAGCAACTTCTGCTTTTATGAGAAAGATATTTTTCTATTTATTATATAAAATATTCATTGAAATTAAATAACAAGAGATTGCAAAATTGTGATCTGACATTCGCTTAAAGTTTGATTGATTATATTTCGTTCTCAACTAGATTGGAATTGTGAAAACATGTTAAGATCTAGCAGAATCTTAGCATTGTTATATTCATAGAGTATTATAATATTTTAGATAGAAATATGAATGTTGAAAAAATTATGCTAAAAAGTAACAATTGAGTAAGATTGATTAACTACAACTTACTAGGGTAAATACGTCTAAGTCTTTATCGAAATTAAATGCTGTGTTTAAGCTAATTATCTCAATATATGTATTAGTATAAGATTTGATCTGTTCCCCATAGTTAGTCTTGCTAGGGAACTTTCAGAAGAGATTGAGAAAGAATAACGAATTTGCGATATCTGATGAAATATGCTTTGAAAAAAAAAGAAACGGTAAAAATGGGTAAGGTTCTTTTAATTTTGATCACCAATGAATTCCAATTAAATTATCATCGGATCACTATTATTATTAGAGCATAAGGCTAAAGTTTGAAAAGCCATATCAGTTTATCATTATTATTATTTTATTTTTCAATTATTATGTTTTAAACAGAATTTAGCTATAAACACATGTAGTGAATTTGAAAACTATGTTTTTTCTATAAATAATTATATAGATACATTATGTTACTTACTCTACTATATTTGAAGCTCTAAGTCTAAGACATACAACTAAAAAATAAAAGAAAATTTTTGTCCATGAAGTTAGCTAAACAATTAATATTCCTATTAGCTAGGGTATTCAGGTCGACCAGGTTTAGTTTCTAACTAATATTAAGGTTCGGAGGACAGTCGAGGATGACGTTTTGGATCGTTTCTAAAGCATTGAGGCTGCACTGTCTGCATTTACTATTAACGTAAAAACGTTTTCAAAAAGAGAACACGTGTCAGAATCTGACGCTCTTTCAGAAATGTAACAAAAACATGTCGCCATTATTTTTCATATATCTCGTAACTCAAAATCCTTAGGGCCAAGTAATTTATACATTCTGAAAATAGAGAAAGCGATGAAGCCTGTAAAATGAATCTAGTCATGTCGCGCCTATGTCATCAATGGGGGAGGAGCGTTCATAAGTTAAAAAAAAAATTCGAAAATTTTGCACATAAAACATTGATTGCGATACGTCAAGTAGGAGACTTCCTTATGATCGATCGCTCTTAAAATCCTACAGTTTGTCTTAAGTGACAATTAAAGTACTTAAAGCATTTCCCACATACTTGTAACACCAATTTTTGATAGAAAACTGTTGTATTGGGTTACCCAGTTATATGCAGCTTTTGTTGTAATTTTAGTTAACCGCCAATGCTCCATTTGAAGAAATTTAACTGTATACTTCCAGGCAGACTTAAAAATCGCAAGACAACTTTACAACCCTAGCCTTAGATGTGCATTTGCTGCGGAGTTTGGTGAAGCCAAAAGTTGTTTATAGTAGGTGGCTGATACAGTCTCTAGCTTGTAGTACTTTAAATCCCAAACCTGAGATGCATATCAAAGAGTCGAGGAAACTACACTTTCGAACAGTTTAACATTCCCCTCCCTCTTTTACAAATAGTTTTCTCTAAGCAGTTATTCCTATGATATATTTTCGTTAATAGATTGTTTTGTTTAAAGGAATTGAATATATTTTTCATAATAATCCCTTACTAATCATGTTGTTCTATAAAAACCACATGTTTTGATATTAAAAATATGTATACGGTTTCATTAAAATTGGATCATACAATTAATTGTAAAATGTTTTAATAAACTTAGTTGCTACCCGATATTTTGAACAAATTACCAGATCAACATTAGTGACTACCTACTAATACAACTCAAAATTCATTCATATTTTTTGTAATTATCGTATACAACTTTAAAACTGATCGATCTAAAAAAGGTCAGTTATAATTATGATTTATAAAAACGTAAATAAAAACATCCGGTACTCACTCAGTACCGAAGATAGTGAAACTTATAGTATTAAACACAACAACTCAATGAAAATTGCTCGTTATGAGATTTACGCTTGTAACAACATCAACAACAAATTAAAACTACATAAACAATCAACCAACCAACCAACCAACTGAACAACCAACCAAACAACTAAAGCAACCTAACGAATGGAATGACAAAAAAAAAAAATACGCAAACAAACAAATAAACAAACGACAAAAAAATATTATACAAAAAAATAAAAAAAAAAGAAAAAAAATAAACAAAAAATCACAACAAAATCAATTTGAAAGCAAAATATCGAAAGGAAAGAAGTAGTAGTAGTAGTAAGCGAAGCAAGACTTCCTTCATTCAGTGTGTGTAATTTGCATGCAACAAAGAAAGCAAGCGAGAAAATCAAAGCTCCAAAAGTAGATTGAAATGAGAAGTATAGTAGAGAAACACCGAAGGAAGGGTGGAAGGGGAATCCAACTGCAAACTGTTCAACATAGTGAGTAAGCGATGGAAGGAGCGAATGAACGATGAACTGGATTTGAACTGCTTTTAATGCGTCTGCGTGCTTGAAGTGAAATGTATTTACATCAATGTTAGTGACTGACTGAATGAGTAAGTGAGTGTATCTACGTGCATATGTGCGTGTAAGGTTGCAAAGAGTCTCATAGACGCACAATATTATGGCCCAGTAGTTGCACATGTGCACTTAAATTGATCGTTTTTAGTTGAGATACAAAGTATTCATAAAATACTTTAAATATTTTTAAATAATTTTTGTTAAAGATTTTTATATTCATATTCCTAATCTTGATACGAGTACAAGTTAATGGAGTTATAGAGTTCAAGTGGATAGAAGACCCCTTCACAACTATTAGTATCATTAATCACCATCAGAGCAGAAACTTATCATCGATGGATCAATAGTATGTACTTAGTAAGGAGAATAATCATCATTATTAGAGAATTAATCATTCACTCATTGAAAATTTCATAATTGTTTGATCATGATCATGAAATATTTTTATACATGTTTATCATCTATTGAAATCTTTGGGATAGTAGACTCAACTAAAATAACATCAATCACTATCAGGACCAAAAATATACTCGTAATTCTTAAGCGGCCCATAGATGTTAAATATTATGACGCTGTAGTTGGGTTTGTTCGTTTGTAAATGCAAGCAAGAAATTAAATTCCGGAGACAGCACTATGTGCATAGGTTTATTTGGAATTGATATTGCAAACAACTGGAAGGAATTTAGAGAAGTAGGCCAGAGCACGCTGTGCTTCCTTTAGCATTCATTTCAGAATAATACACACACAATATCATGTAACAATATCAGGACTCGGAAAAAGCGGATGAGAAGAGATATATATAAGATTGACAGCCTAAAGAAACAGTGTGAAATGAGAAGTGAAGTGGTAAAATGGGAAAAAGTAAAGCGTGCTAATCAAGAAATATCGTGAAAGTTACTCGAATGGAGATAAGCTAGACCTTCTCGTTTCCTTCCTTCGTTGTCACTCAATATTGATTAGTTTCAAAATGATGAGGATAGATCTGCTTCATTTCGAGCAGGTATAACAACCGATTGCCAATAATAGGAGATAAGTTGGACCTTTGCTCACTGCAACCCCCATTAGAATGCTGAAATGATGCAGGTGATAGTCTCATATTCATCTCTCCTAGTTCAGATATTGAACTGAGACTGAACCACTTTGATCAGTATCTCCTAGACTTAAATAAAAATATTACATTAATATAACCTTATTGATACGATATGGACAAAAACTGTCGATGTACAAATTTATATTAATAGAAAACTAAACATTGAAAGTATATTTCTTATTTATTTCCTGCTTATAAATTTATATATTTGTTGGAGGCTACTAAATGAACTACGATACAGATTAGCGTATAATTAAATTGACAAAATAAAAGTAAAGCATCCTTATGACATATTGATCATTTACACATTGAATTATAGAAATCGATTTACTACTAAGTGAAGTTTGGGACCAATATTCATTCAAAAAGAAAATGCTTTCCAATTGAATTCTCATACATAACAAACATACCCTGTTTTGGTCAATACTGTAGACAATCCCATTTATGCAATATCAAAAGACAAATTTATTAAATAATGCGAAGTTGTGCAAATGCCGAACTCATTGGGAATTTGTTATTATGGAAAACGTATGGGAATATTTTATCATCTATGTTTTGGAAAATTGTGCAGTTCAGCGAGTTGGAGCCAGTGCATCCTGGAATTTGAGGAATAGATCTCAGCCAGGTTTCCATATTCATTCAAATTTCTGCTGATTCCACATGTAAGATTAGCCGATGTTCTTTAATAATTCATCAAAATGAGTCACACAGTTATATTCGTCTTTTGTATTCATATGGCGCTTTATAATTAAATATATAACTAGCATTCCCGGCACGCCATGCTTCGCCCCGTCGTGTTGCTTATGTGATTTTTGTAGTTATTGACTACATGTTTTAATATTCCATTCGCCATATAACCGGAACACAGTTACGTGAGCTTTATATGATCAATTTTATTTACCAATTTCTCGACAACAGCAGCTCCGAAAAAAATAAGTATGCAAAAACCTACCCAATGAAAAATTATACATATGTGGCAACTGTCATGCTGATCGGTCAAACGGTGTCGGAGTCCATCACCGTCAAATTATTTTTCTCATCATATTTTATGTTATATTATTATTAGGGACATATTCATAATTTAAACAAATTATAAACGTAGTATAACTCGATGATAGATTTCCAGGTCTCCCGGTTGAGCGTCCTGCACCAGGTCATTTTAGGTCTGCCTTGTGGGTTCGATTCCAGAACTGCATGCGGTATCTCATCATAATCTTTACGCAGCGTGTGACCCAACCAACCGTATTTGCGTTTGCGAATTTCAATCTCGATTGGTTTTTGTTCGAAAAGTTCCCAAAAGCGCACATTGCTAATGGTTCGGTGCCGCCATACACGTAATGCTTCTGAGATATCGATTGACAAATGTTTGGAGCTTCTTGACAATGATACTGGTAATGAACCATGTCTCACAACCGTATAACAAAACCGACTTTATGCATGCATTGAAGACTCGTATTTTGGTTTTTCGCCGGATATTCGGTTCTCGCCAGAATCTATTTAATTGTCCAAAGGCAGCTCTGGCTTTACGAATTCTGCAGTCTAAATCGTCCAGTTGATGTAATTTTTATATACATATGTATCCAGATTTCATCTAAAAAAACCAAATCCAAATATTGCCCAATAATTGTGTATATGCCAAATAATAATGTACGTCTTCTAGCCGCTTAAAATTCTTAAGCAAGCAAAGTTGGGGAGATGGTGAAGAGATCCGTCCAGAGTATGTATGTAGAATGCCTTGCACTTATGTATGTATATTCAACAATAATATTTCTTCGAAGGTGTGATTTTAATGTGATAACTTTTGCAACTCGTTTGACGCACAAAGTAGAAAAAAAAAGGAGAACAAACAACAAGCGACAAAAACACCAAAAGCAAAGCAAACCATAGAAATTTGAATGCATTTTACTATGATGATGAAAGAAGTATTATTGTATGTTAGTATGTACTTTGTTGATGTACTAGTATAGGAAGGGAGGGGTGTGTTTATAAATTGAAAGGTAAAATAGTTGAAGCATTGTAAATTATCAATTTTTATAGCAACAATTTTGATGATTCTTTATGATTTTTCATAAAATTTTATGGCTTTTAACTCAATCGAGTTAGCGAATCACCGCCGCCGCCAACCAAGCGATGCCAATGACGATGACGATCATGATGACGACGATGGAGCAAGCGTTGGTCGATGGCGACAACATTTGAAGCGCCGTCGACAGTTTTTCTGTTTTTCTGTTTTTTTAAGACAAATCAATGAACGAAGCAAATACCAAGAAATACCAAAGTTGAAATGTAACCAAACCAAGTTGCTATTGCCGTTGCCGTTGTCGTTGTTGTTATTTTATTATTATTATTATTGTCGTTGAGATTGTTTGTGTTGTTGTTGTTGTTCATACTTTTGTTGTGGTCAAAGAAAGTTTAAAGAGAAGTGATTGAAGTGAGGAGGAGGCAACGTTTGCAAGTGAGATTGCGAGCATGATAAAATCAAACCATGATAAAGAGAGAGAGAGAGAGAGGAGAGAGAGTGAGTCTCATAGAAGAGTAAACTGAAGACTTACAACATTCCTTTGAATAGTACAAGTAGGAGACCCAGACCCACAAGAGACAAGGAAGGAATGAAGGGCAATATCAAACAATAAAATAAGTCAAATTCAAAAGCGTGGAAGAAAATGAGAAAAAATATTGTAAATTTATTAATGCAAAGGCAGACAGAATTTTCCCCAATACAAATGCAATTAAGGTGAATTCAGTGATGTTGATCAGAGTTTCTTAAACTTTTCCGGACCGCGGAGCACTTTTGATAGTTTAAATCATTAGATTTTGTCACATTAAGTATTTGTATGCTCCACGAAGCACAGTTTAAGAAACTCTGATGCATAAGTTCTTGAGTTGCTGCTATTGCTGCTGAGGCTGCTCTCATTGTGCTACACTGAAGCCTTATAAATACAGGCCAACAACAACAACAACTCGATCTACCTTCTGCCCAAGGCAAACCAGTGTGCACAAAATTTGTTTAAACTTTTTAATAATTTAATTTTAGATAAATAAATAAATATAATAATAAATATTGTAGTATTGTATTTTCTTTTCTTTCTTGACTCACATTCACTTCATTTGTTGGTTAAACACTCCTTGTTTTTGATTTGAAATTCTTTTGCCTCTTTTTTTGCTTTATTCTCTCTTGTTTTATGTAGATTTATTTTCTCTTCACTCTTCACTGTTCACTATTTCTTTCTTTCTTAAACACCAGTCAACACTTCTTTTCTTCACTTCTTAATTTATTATTATGTATTTTTTTTTTCTTGAATTTTTTGTTGATTTTCTTTTCTTATTTTTTTATTTGATATTTATGCTTTTATTTTAACTTCTTTTTTCTATACACTTTGCACATTCTCTCTACTTTTCACACGAACGCACGCAATTCTTGAGGTGGCGAACTCCTCGAGAACTCAGGCCTCTTAAGTAGAAGTAGAATTTAGTAGATCGGATCGATCAATAGTTGTGCTGAGCGGTATAGTAAGTGAGAGTGTTGGGGGGTCGAGCGGACACAGACGCACGCACGATTGTTTAGAATTCGAGCGTTAAATTTTCTCCGTCAACAATTTTCAAAAGCAATCCGGACACGAAGACAGGTAAATGTTAACTGAATCACGAAAACTGTTGCTTGTCAACACAATAACAGCAGCGAAGCAAGCAGCCAACCAACCAACCAACCAACCAAGCAAATCAGTCAACTCGTCAATAACAACAAAAGAGTAGATAACCAAAAGAGAGTAAGATCATTCTTTTACATACCATATGCCATATGTGAGTAATTTAAGAAAGAGCATTCGCATACAGTATCAGTGTTTTGTAAAATTCACCATACTGTCACTCTATGCTATTGCAAAGGTCTTGTAATGTTGCCAGACTTTCATAATTCATTCTAATAAGAAAGTTAGTTGCTCATACAAAAGACTTAGGAACAAAACTTGAGAAATATTTATTATATACTTATTTAATCAATAATTGTGAATCAACAATTACACTGTGTGAAAAAAAAAAATTGAAATTTTCAGGAAAACTCAAAAATAGTCTGAAGAAATTTGGCTGTTTTCGAGAAATTGGGTTGTCTTCTTTCATTGAATTTGTGTGAAACAAATCAATTTCAATAATATCATAATAAAAAATTTAAATTGAATCCACTTATCCGATCCACACCAAACTTCACACAAATATTTCTCAGACTGTGCTTGATTTTCCCTGGAAATGTCATCAAAATCGGTCTAGTAGTTTCGGAATCCATAGAGGTCGTACATATGTAGATGTATATAAATGGTACTTTAACGTATCATAACTTTTATATGGTACGTGCTAGAAAAAAACCGAGTGAATTTTCGTGTTCAGTAGGTCCAATTTAATAATTTGTCATTAATGTTATAGACATTTTTTGTCACACAGTGTTATTTGAAGACAGCATAACATAATCTGAACCTAGCATAACATTGTATTTCATCGATAAGCGAAGTTAATTAAATAGACACCCGCCATCTGGTGTTTGCAGAACTTTGTTTTTAGGGTGTTAGAGCTAATGCAGCTGAGCACATCCTGGAATTTTCAAAATAAATTGAAATAATTTTGATAAATTGTAAGTATATACAGTGGCTAACAAAAATGAGTAAATGATCGTGACTTTTACATATTTTAGTTTGTGGGAGGCAAACGGCTCAAAAGAAAATTATGAAAAAAATATCAGGTATCCTTTAGATCATAAGTAAAAGATTCCTAATCACACTTTATGGAAAAATGAAATGGAAGATATAATAAAATATAAAAACCAAGGCTATCAGCTTTTAAATTATCCACATTTTGGTCAACATGAACTAAATTTTATATTTTTATAACTTTGGTACAAAATCTCTAGTTTCCAATATGAGTATTCATCTTTAGGCATATTTTCATTCAATTTGTGAACATGGGCAATGGGAATATTATTTCATTAATTGCTGCATTGTCCCCCAAAAATAATCTTCCATAGTGAGCGCTCTTTCGGATGTTGGAAGCCTCCCCTTATCCAATGACCCCAGGTTTTCGGATTGGTATGATATACTGACGCTGGCTGCTAAATCTAGGTCTCATGGGCATTATGCTTTGGGTCATCATCTGGTTGGATAATCTTTTCAAGCTTGGAATTCGGAATAGCTTCACAAAGTCAATTAAATAATGCGTATCTGGCCTTACTTTGTTATGGGACCTTATAATCTAACTAGGGGAACAAGTTTTTGGAGGGTAAAGTTTTCTCACCCTAATAAATACGCCATTACATCTGGAATGTAAGATTCTAGTAGGAAAAAAAAAAGAAAATTCTAGGTGTAATGGCGGATTTATTAGCGTGAGAAAACTTAACCGCATTTGACCAGTATTTTTTCCCTATCATCAAACGGCTTCGGATGTGAATCCCCATCAAGATCTTGTTAGTTTCTCGTATAAAATAGGTTCTCTGTCAGCTTCTAGAATTAATTAAGTACATTATGCAATGACCTCAGACACAAAGTTTACTTTGAAAGTTTAATATGTTTTATTGAATTTCAGAAAAGTAACTAAATTCAGGAACACAACTTTTTTTGGATTCTGGCCAAATTTATCAAAAATATTCACGATCGATTGGGTCGTATTATATAAGAAATTCGAATTCTAGTAGTTTCTCTAAAGCTGGACAAGCGATGGTATAACAGACCATACAGATATTGTGAGCAGTAAATCGAAAAAGTTCCATTTATTAAGAAATGTCGTTATAGCGAAATGTCACAGAAATAGCGTTGGTATAATGTTTTGGCAGTTTTAATAATAAGGCATGGGTGTAATTTATATTGAGAGAGATTAAAACATACTAATGAAACTTCAAGGTTAAGAACTGCTATTCATTTGTGAACAGAAAAATTTAATTTAATTTTGAAAAATCTTAACTCAATTTAAATGCAATTTTTGGAAGAAATTCTAAATCTACATAGAATTTACACCAATTTACTTAACCTTAGACGATTGTAAACAATACTTGTTCATTTGATGAAAGTTGCTTTGCCCTGAAGTCAAGGATTTTCCCGAATTCAATCAAATAAAAGCCACTACCATAATCAGACTTCTTCATTTTAACTTAAAGTTAAGCAAATTAGTTATGGCTTCTCGGTTTCTACACTCTTCTTCAATATAGACAGAGAGGCGGTCACCTTGCATAAGAATCTATTCCAGTTTTTTTTTTTTTTTGTGTTTCTCCTAACTCCATTCTACTATAAATTGGTCTTCTTGTGGTTTGGTCTTTGATATGGTGTTTGTTTTTGTTTTGCGTACCAAGGAGACATTAAAAAATTCCACCACAGCGTAACTAAATATGCCCACAGGCAAAACTGACATACAAAGACAAATAAGCAAAAAAAAAAAAGATACACTAACTCACTCGCATGTATCTACTAGGTACTAATGTGACTCTTAATGCAAACAGTTTTCTGTTTTAAGAGAGTATAAAAGATCTTTGAAAGAGAGAGAGAGAGAGAGAGAGAAGAGAGAGATTTAACAGCGACTGAAACGAGAGAGAGGTAGAAAACTGTAAGCCAAGGAACGTGCTCATTTATATTTGTGTGTGATTATCAGAGAGCAGCGAGCACAAAAAGTATCTGAAAGACTCACCGAGGAATATCTTAGTAAGCTGAGCTACATTGGTTTACATAGCAATACAAGTTGCTTGTGTTGTTGTTGTTTTTGTTGTGTTATTCTTTTTTTGTATCTTTTTTGTTTGCAATGGAATTTCTTTCTTTTCATAAACATGTTTTGATCTGACGTTGTCTCTTGTTGGTCATGGTTTTAACGTTGCTGCCAATGTTGTTGTTGTTGTTGAGTTATTACAGCATTTATGAGCGCAATCGATAGAGCCAAAGTGGCACGAAACAAGTTCTTGGGTTTGCTGCACGTTCGTTCCTTAAGCTTCGTGAATGGAATTGGATTGTAGTAGAGCTGAGTAGAGTAGAGTAGAGAAGAACATGGAACATGGAAGGTACAAAGACAAATGATTGCAGGAATGTGCACAGAGCGCAAAACGTCCAAGCGACCAAGCGACATAGGAATGAACGACTTTGAGGGCTTTGAAGAGTATGAGGTTCGAGGATGGATGAGGAGATGCACGTTGTAAACAACAGCTGAGACGCTGGCGGTGGTGAAGAAGATTGTAATGGTGATGGTGGACAATGTTGCTGCTGCTGTTGCTAATGTTGACCAGCAACAACAATCAGAGCACTGATCGCGACAACGATCACTGAAGAAGACCAGCCAAATCCAAGCAGCAGCAGCAACATCAGCAGCAACAGCAAAGAAAATTGCTGAGAGCGCCCCGAGGGCTTCTTGGCTTTGCATGACGATGATGATAGCAGCGAGACGAGACGATGAAGAAGATGACTACAACAACAATAGCAACAATAAAATCGAGTACTCCAGCATTGACCACGATCGATAAGAGGCACAACCATGTAATACTCATACAAACACAAAAATTGTTGTTATTCGCATGAAGATGATCATCATAATAGTGATGATGATGCTGATGATGTTGATGATATGATGATGATGATGTAGAGGGCACATCGCAAAAGCGCAACTTCAACTAAACATCGCTCGCTCGCACGCTCTAAACTGATCTAAAGTACTCTATCCCAAGTTTTAACTCAACAGTTTTCCTAGATCATGAGTGTACTAGTGTGTTGAATCTATTTCTTTTTGTTTTCCGATCTGGTCAAGATTTCTTCGTTCTGTGAGCATGGAAGAAGCAACTAGCAACCAGCAACCAGCAAAACAACCAAGTAACCAAGCAGCAACCAATGAAGCAACATAGGAATTATGCGTTTATCTCAGAGGGATAATTTTTTAAACATTTCTTTGAGGTCTGTTTTTTGTTGTCGGAGCATTCGTTTTGCTGCCGCTTGGCAGAATCTTGTGATTCTTCCATTGACTCAGGCATGTGGGTAATTAAATCGCAAGAAGCTGATAATGATGAAACGCAAGCGTGAAGCAAATAGTTTTCATCTGAGCAAAGCGGGACTCGCATTAACCAAAACAAAACAAAACACAACAAAAAAAAAACCAAAAGGAAAAGGAATGAGTAAAGGGTTTCAGCAGTTCTGTCAAGAGTATGGTTCATGAAGTTACTGAAGTCAACTACTGGTAACGAACGCATCCAGTACCAACCTCAGCACAAACACAGTTGCAACATTTGCAGCACCAATAAGAGTAACGGCGGCGGTGGCGGTGACGGCGGCTTATGCAGTAGCACAAAATGCCCTCTAGGAAATTATTCATGATGATAACAGAGATTGCATTGATTGATTATGGAGGCCGTTCAAAGCAAGTAAAGTAATTTTAAAGTTTTTTCTTAACTTCTTCTTTTGTCTTCTCGTTTTTGTTTCTTTGTGGCATGCCACATTTATGGAAATGTAAGGTGAAAATATGTTTGAAGCGATTTTAAAAATTATATTAAAATTGTTCAAAAAGGAGTGTTTTCAAGTGGTCGTCTACAAGTATAGATGCTTTACAAAATAGGATCACAAGAAAATCAGTGATAACATTTAGAAGAATGAAATGAGAGGGTATGGAGTAATATGTGAAACATATGATTACAACTTGAATTAGTTATGCATTACTTATTGTAATGTATCACACTAGTAGGATACTGATAGTTATTCATTTGCCTGCAATTCAAGGAAAGATAAATGTAGTATCTTTCAAATGTCAAGAGCATGTGTTAGTACAATAGTTTGAGTATAATCCCAAAATTACTTACAAGGAACATGTGTCAAATATTAGAATGAAATAAGAATTTTGAGAGCAATACATTCGTATTTCAAGTGAAACCAAGATATTGTAATTCCCAATTCTTGTTTGGGAAACAGAAACAGAAATCAATCATACCATATATCAGTATCACAGTAACACACTCAGAGGCAATATCACTTGGCTCAAATTCAAGGAGTGGTGAAAATTGTATTCAATAATACTATGAACTTGTGTTAGTTCATTGGAAGTTCCCAAATTGACTACACGGAACATGTGTCTCATGTTATTGTAGATGAAAGGAAGAATTATTAAATGGTTTATTTTTGGCAAAAATCTTTACGACATCAAATGGAAAAGTATTTTGAAAATCAGTTTAGAGTCAGAATTGAAAACAATGGAAACTGCTAGAAAATAAAGTTGAATGACTAAGGAGATGTAAGTAATAATGCGACATATTAACTTACTCAATGGCGTAACATGGGGTTTTGCCACAACGTGGACATAGTCGATCTGAGAGAATTTTTGATTAACCTTAGTTTAGAAAGGCTTCTCTCGCAACTGGCATTACTGATGTCAGATGTTAAAAAAATTGTCAAAATTATTTTAATAAACCGTGAGAGCCGGACTTTATGAGCTCTTTTTTAGGGTCTACGAAAGCTTGTAGACTTTTTCTTTATTAATATCTTGAGGGGCTTGATCTGAGTTAGGTTCGTCCTCGCTCAATATCACTGAATCGCATATTTTTTGCGCTGGATTCTGTAGCTGTTGGAATCTTTCTAATGAAGAAAACATCTTTAATTCCGTCGCCAAATAAATGCTTATTCCTGATTCGTCTTAAAACGTCAGAAGCCCAATTAACGTGATGTGATAACGACAAATAAACTTCCTTCAGAAGAATGTTGTGCCATGATAAGCAAAACTACGAATTGCCGTGTCTAAGTTAAGAAAAAAGTATTATTCTTTTGTTTAATTGAATAACTACTCTTTCGCTTTCGTTTGTTCGTCCGTTCGGGACAACTTGGTGACGCTCGCTAGCAATTCGGCAGCACTCGACTTCACTCCGCCCCTCGCAGTCCAGGTTGGCTCGTGTCAGGGCGGCCACAATTTAGAGTTTGAAATAGTATTTTTTGATTTAAAATATCGCGGTGCTTGCCGCCGCCCCTTTTCGTATGCTACCCGGCACCATGGCCCCACGCTTTGCCTCTGAACTACCATTAACCAAATTGAGGATAACTGAGGAATTTCACTACCAAAGTTTATATGAACCGAAGACTATTTTAGACAGCGAAGCAGGTGAAAATTGCAATACAACAAAAATGGGCTAAAATGGCAGACCAGGTGGACTGAAATCATTGGTTGATTAAATGACATTTCCCATTAACGAAAAATGAAAAGATGAAGATGTTGAAAATATATTGTCAATAGCCGAATGTTTCTTCTTATGGTATATTGTATTGAATATTGTCACTTATTTTGCATGATTATAATAGGTACTTCAATCAAGGAATATTATATTAAGGGTCTTCACTAAAACGTGTATTTGTCGTTCATATAGTTTAAACCACGTATTGTTTACACGATTAAAGACGCCGAGTTGGAGGCGTTATTGGACCATAATTCAGTCCAAACTCAAGAAGTACTCTCTCAAACCTTGGGAGTTGCTCAACAAATGATTTCAACCTATTTATTGGTATGGTCCAGAAATAAGTTAATGCAAATGCTCCAAAGGCAAAATCAGAAGGGTTTTTTGTCTCGAATCGTGACGGGAAACGAAAAGTGGATACTCTACGAAAACACAAAGCGCGAAAAAGATGGGGTAAGCCCAAGCATCAACTTCAACGGACAAAATGAATTTTCATGGTAAGAATCTAATGCTGTGCTTCTGATGCGATCAGCTCGGAGTGATCTACTATGATCTAATCCCGAATAACATGTTGCAAGAGTCCCCAAATAATCTTGGAAGGCGCTTCAATGGGATGTCCTACCCCCAATTTTTCGGAATAAATCTTTAAATTTACTAAAAGGGCTCAAATCTTATATGTACACCCAATATTAATGTAACTATACATTCATCGGACTAGTTATACCCTGGTAGCTATTGTTGTCATTGTAAGTATTTAAATTCCTGGGACTGCACTATGTGCATAGGTTATTTGGAATTTAACTAATGAATCTGAATTTTCAGCAATTTGTATTCCAGATTGGATGTGCATTTAATTCCTGGGATAATACAAATTACTGGCAGGGAATTTGAGAAGGAAGTCAGAGCATGTTGTGCTTCCTTCAGCATTCAATTTCAGACTAAATCAGATCAATTGATATTTCAAAATATTAGCAGCGATTGCATTGCCGAGGTACCGCTTCTTGTCAATCCACCGCTTGTTTTCAATCGTTATTGCAGGTGCGGAGAAGTGGATGTTAATTTATATATCGAGGAATGTGTTCCTTGTCCAATTAATAATATTGATCAAATGCCAAGTTTCTCGTATCCATTTAAAATAATTCCACTATTTAGTAAGAATTACATAGTTTTGTTACAATAGGTTTAAGAAGCGAGGTGTCTACTAGACACTATCTACCGTCGTCTACACATTCCTCATCTCTATATGTAGGTATATAAAAATGGATGTTCAAATAAGTATGTGATGAAGAAACTCCGACACCGTTTGAAAGTTGATGAAAAACGTTTCTATGTTATGCAATTTGTTGTGTGCTTATAAAAAGTCTTTTAAAAATATTCCCGGTGTCCCCAAACCGTTCACCCATCCAAATAGTTACTTGATATGAAAACAGAACTAAGAGAATAAATTTATTAATGAAAAGCCATTCGGCACCAGCAAGCATACAAAAATTAATGGACAGTCAATATGTGATGCTGGATTATGCAATATTTGGAAAATCTATATTTTTCGCTAGCTTGCTCTAGAGTTAAAACTCTAAAATCTCTGTACATCTATACACCGAATAATAAAACCAAAAATAATGTTTATACACTTGCATTACGCTACAAAATCACTCATTAACATCACATCGGGGGCATCTCAAATTAGTTATATTTAGCACTGATATCTGCTGGCATCCTAGTTCTTGTATTGATCTAATGAATATCTTTTAATCGTAGGTATATTCTCGTGTTACATTCGCTGCTCATACATATTATACCATATACCAGCGTTTCTCAAACTTTTTTCACCGCGACCCGGTACGAGGCTTAAAAATTTTTCGCGGCCCACTTTAGAGAAAAATTCATTTATGAATCAAAATTTTGTTCTTTAATAAAAATCAAGTTATTTGTTTGCTTATTTCATACACAAAAGTTGCAAAATAATTAAAAAATTAAAAATTATTATATATTTATTTATTTAACACATTAAACCTAATATATACAAGACTTAATATAAAAGTTTAATGAGCACTAGTTACTGGGGCCTTCGACTCGAAATTAACAATTATATTCATTTGAAACTTCACTAAATGAAAGAAAATTTCTTTTCACATATTTAATGCGATGGATGATGTTGTTTGCCATCACACAATAATTTCAAATTAGCAGGTAATGATGTTAATCTTATTCGCAAATTAGGTTCCACACCATGGCTGAGAACGTAGCTACACACGTATAAGTGGTGACAAAAGGCATTAAAAATTGTATTGCTCTTTCGCTAACGCTTCGATACTCCTTTTGACAGCGCAACCAAAAATCCATTAGTGGTACATTTTCAAACACTTTTTTCAAATCGGAGTCGCATGAAATTTCAATTAAAGTATCCACTTCTTGTTCACTGAGATTAAACATTTCTTCAGAAAAAGGATCTTTAATCCACATTTTATTTGAAGGAATATCTGGAAAGTAGTCTTTAAAACTATTTATTAGCTCCGACAGGTGTTTTTGAATTGAGACTGATAGTGTTTCTAGATGTAAATCTCCTTCATCATAGTTTGCATGGCTTTCAATAAATTTTTGTAAGAGGTCAAAAGATTTAAAATATCCTTTTGAAAGTCATTGTTTCCACAGAGTCATTTTTTTAATTATTGCAGCAACTTATTCAAAATACTTTGAAAATATTTATTCCAAAGCCTTGCAAATTTAAATTCAATTCATTGAATGTACCAAATATGTCGCACAAATAAGCTACTTTAAATAACCACTCTAAATCGTGGAACCTATCCTTAAATGGAAAAATAGCATATATTTTAGATGTTGGGTGTTCATTCAGAAATAACAAAGCTTCGTCTTTTAGCTCAAACAGATGTTTCGTTTTGAAAGCCATCGTGAATTACAATGCAAAAGAAGGTGTTTATGATCACTACCCATTTCCTTGCATAATTCGGTAAAAAGTTTGCTATTTAATGCCCGAGATTTTATGTAGTTTACAAACTTGGCACATTCTTCCAAAATTATGTTTAAATTTAAGTGCAAGCTTGTCTATGCAAACTACAGTGCACCCATACACAATTATTCGCTAATTCTCGAATTTGCTTAAACAAACCTTTATGACAGCCTGCCATTGCACGTGCTCCGTCGCTACTTAGACCAACACACTTCATCCAATCAATTCCGTGACCAGTGATAAATTGATCTGAGGTCATTCTTGTTGGTAGCCTTTAACAAAAAAAAAAAATTTCTTGTATGCTGTCTTCATCAATATATCTGATAAAAAACATTAGATTTGCATTATCCTCGATATCTGTGCTTTCATCAACTTGTAAGGAAAAAAAATTGCTTGTTTTTACTTTAACAACTAGTTCTTCTTCCAAATATTTCGCAATATAGTCAATTCTCCGTTTAACTGTGTTATTTGATAATGGTATTGGCGAAAATAAACTTTTTTCTTTTATTCCACATAAGTTTTTTGCAACAATTTTTAAAGCCGGAAGTATTAATTTCTCTCCAGCACTATGAGGATACCCAATCTCAGCTATTAATTTGGTAATTTCAAAAGCTGTCAAAGTGAGGTTTTCATTTGATTGGTGAGGAAAGAGTGCATTTTCCAATGATTTTTGAGCAGCAATTAATTCCTTTTTCTTATCAGCAACAAAGTTAATTGGCTTATCAGAATATTCAGAATGAAGTGTGTCTTAATAACTTTTCAACTTTGACGGTTTCATAATTTCATTTGAAAGTTTGTCATTGCAAATAACACATAGAGGCAAATTATATTTATTGCCATCATATCCTCCATTTCACACATCTTTAAAATACACACTAACAACATACACACTTATAAACAAAAAATGATATTAATACAAATATTATTACATTATACTTACTTTTCAACCAACTAATAGCACACAATTTACTCAAATTTACTTGACAATTGCATTTTCATTCATTCATTTCAATGTACTTTTCCGATATTCATAAAAAGTCAGCGATTGGTTCTGCTGAATTGAATTATTTTATCATTTGCTGTAAATTATAAAATTTTTTTGTTTGTGTTTTTAAAAATTTTTTCCGACCCACCAAAATTTTTCTACGACCCAGTGGTGCGTCGCGACCCACACTTTGAGAAACGCTGCCATATACCATATTCCTGTGGCAATACTTGCATTCTTACTTCTTACGAGGTTCTTTTTTTATAAGAAGATATATAATACATACAATTGATGAAATACAAACTATAAATATAAATATTTTATACAACAGTTTAGTGGAATGTCGTGAATTGTATTTTATTCAAAGTATATCACATATGAAATTAATCTAGCATTAGCATTTAGCATTGCAAGAAACGGAAATAAATTGACATAATACAAGAAACAGCATATTTACTACATGGTGGATCAAAAAATAAAAACATCTTTCGAGTTTCATTAACATAAATTTCAATAATTTAGTTTTATTTTTCTTAATCTATTCATATCAAGTTTATAACGTGTTAACTTGCTTAAACTATTTGAGTGAAACCACAGATTTTTGCATGTCAAAATCAAACATATGAGTATATGTAAATTCTACCAAAGAGAACTTGAAAGTTAAACAAAGGACAATGAAATTTGGATGTTTCACTACTTGTCGACGAATTGTCATGGGCAACATTGAATTTGTCGAAAAATACAATAATAATAAAATATTGTACTTCAACTAAAAACGAAACGGTTTTGTCCTCAATATTTTTTGTTTTTAGCCAAAAAGTTCGTTACCCAAATTCAAGTAAAAAACCAAAGGAGAACCATGGACTAAAGGTAAAAAATATATATATATGTAAATCATTTAGTGCACGCATTATGAAAGGAGTTGGAGTTGGTTGTTGTAGTTGTAGTTGTTGATGTTGTATGAAGTTGGGGTAAATATTGGCACTAAGACCGAGGAAGTCAATGGAAAGCAGCAAGTCGCAAAGTCTTTCAATATATCAACAACGACAAAAGTCGAAAAACACATTTAAATCGTATATTGATCAAACAAGAAATGAAACATCATGATTGGGGTTAATCGGGAGATAACTATGTTGATGGCTACATAAGCGTATCATACACAATATGCAGACCTATTCTGAAACCACTGTCAATGACTAGAGTATAAGCAGAACGAATGAATCCTGTGTTATGTAAATATTATGTTTTGGAATTTTGTAGGCACAACATGGCACGAAAGACATTAAAAAAGCCCACTAAACTACTTTGCCCCCAAAAACTGGTAATACGATATAAGGAAGGGGCAGCGGTGCGGCATTAACTACCAATGTTTGAAGTCGATGTCGATGAGAATCATGGGAACGGAACCGAGTCTATAAAAACGTTAAACAACACAAGCTGAAGTTTCAGTTTAACACCGCCTTGTGGAGACGCGTCACGACAACTGTTTCCTATCTTCCTTTGTTAATTTTCCAAGGAAAACAATTAACCAAATAAAGTGTAACCGTAAACCGGAAGGAAGTCCAGACCACAAAGAGAAAGTTCATTTTTCCGCTAAAATACAATTACAACAAAAAAAAAACACCATCAAAAGTCTTCGCGCCTTGTAATTGTTTTGTTTTTTAAGTGTGTCCCTTCAAAGTTTTTTACCATATCTTCTTCTTAGTCTAACTTAGTCTTGCCTTCTAAACAAATTATTAAAACCCAAGCAGAAGTTTGCAAAAAGTTTCAAGTTATTCAGTGTGTGTGTGTGTGTGTGTGTGTGTGCTTAAATGTTTGTGGTTTTGTGTTTTTCTTTGTAATTTGTTGTGGTTGGTAAAATGAAAACAGAAAATTTCCTTAAGTTTGGTAGTCCTTTGTGCAACTTCAATAGTCCTCGCGCGCATTCACAAACACGACAACAACGAAATCAGAACAATAACTGCAGCAACAGTCGCAACGACGTTTATCCGTCGTCATCTTCATTGTTGACAAGTGAAAATTTAAAACGTTTCACACGTAGAAATTCGGTTAATTCAGATCGGGAAGGTAGCGTCTGCAGTGGAATTAGCAGCGCACTAGCAAGGAGCAAACGACTACGCACAAGGTAAGATTTCATGGGAATTGAAGTGGGAAATTCGCTTTGACAAATCATACATAATTATGACTGTCAATGGCTTTTGAAAGCCCTAGGTAAAACAGAATTCTGGCGCCTTTAACACCATCTAAATATGTAATTTCAACATTTGTAAAACAATTGCAAAAACCTCAATCCTTGAATTGCTTAAAAATTCCACTTTACTCAGGATTTTTTTAGAACTTTTTGGATGCTGATCAATTTTGGTGTTTATTGTGCTATAACTAACGTGGCCGTTTTGTTTTTTACTCAAAACGGGACATTATTGTAAAATAATGCTTTCGTAATCTACGGGTTGGCTATATGCAGCAGATTTTATTGCGTTGTGAATTATAACGGCTTCACACCCAATACCTTTTGATGTTTTTTCACCAACATATTATTAGTTTCTCGGCTAGACTCGCACCCAAAATTGACTTTGACATTGTTACCACAAAATTCCACAACTTTTGCACTTAAACTATCTAATATCACTTAAATATTTTCTTGTTACCGTGGTTTGCAGCATCGGTTAAAATTATTATAAAGTTGGATTTACCAAAATCATCAAGATGATTAGAATAATTTCGAATAATTCGAGCGAAAACTGTGGTTTTCTTGTATCGTGTGATACGCCCAATTTCTTCAAAAAGTTTAACATTGAAAAACTTGAAGCGACGGCGCGATTGTCATTTTTATGTTTTTCAGACTTGTAATGTTGTTCAATATCACAAGCACCTCATTGGGAACACTAAATTCGGTGCTACAAAATTCCTGGAATGGACACATATGCGTACATTGGTCTATGATTAAATTGGGACGAAATGCAATTTGATTTACAATACTCGTCGATGTGACTTGTCATCGATAATGAAATTGTGTTCTGTTTAGCATATCACAACTAAGCCACCGCCTCCTGGCAGAACTTTCGTATGCAAACATCAGATGACGAAAGCTAGCGGTAAATGTCCGCTATATAGCGGGACACTCAGCAGGACGGTGGCTAGAATGCTAGGGGCTTCTCGATAATAAGTGTCTGAACATACTGCCCACCTTGCCGAGTGGCAACAATAAGACACCTTCTCGGGCGATAATGGAATTTTGCTTATTGATCTAGCTAGGTACATGTCATTAGGACTCCAAGGGGGCCGCCATTGCCGAGGAAGACACACCTCAGGGCCATCTTGCGAAGTTTTTGCAGATTTTAAGTTATCTTGTTAAAATATTGTTGCTACTCGTTTGGATTTGTCATTTGATTAACAAATGATTAAAATCACCTTTCGTTGTTGGTTGCTTGCTAATGATGATGTTGATTTTGTTTGATTTGGGGAAATCTGTCACTATTTACTCTCACCTCTAAGTCTTCGGATCCGTTTAGTTCAATTGTATTATCTTGCGATGAAGGACCACTACGAAACCATTCCGGTTCTTTATTCCTGTCACCAGGTTGTTGGTAGTTGTTCCGTCGATTTCGACCTTCTATTACAATCAAATTGACAACAGATTGCCTCATGATATCTTCATCAGTGTTGTTTCCTACGTCCCTACATTGGTTTCTATAATCCCAGTCAGAATCACGATGCATCAATCGACCGCTGTCGATTCGGCGGTTGTTTGCGTTTATAGTGCCAACACGAGAGCCGTTAGAAATTGATGGTGAAGATAAACAGGATTCATTCATATGCTTAGCTGCATTTCCGTATCGGGAAAACTGTTTACGCATATCGCTTGTACACTCAGGTTTAATAATTATTGAGAAAATGCGACAATTTTGCTTCCCGAACCTTCGGTCGGAGAACTGAAAAAATGGACGGTCATATGCTTACGTTAGCTATAAAGTTAGTCGGCTGAAACTCTGACAAGATCTGAGGCATGTCCATTCGGCTTGCTGATGATATAAAAATCAATATTACCAGACACTGCTTTCGTGTTTCTTACTGACCCATTTGTAGCATACAATATGTACCTGAAATCAACGACGGTTTCGAACCCAATTGTTTTCAATATCACCCACAAAAAAGCATATGTATTACATATATGAATACTTTTCTTGACAATCTTACAAATTGGACATTGCTCTCATGGCAAACGCTTCTCTTTACCTTCTAATTTTTAATCACAGGTTTTTTAAGAATCTTTCTTAAGTTATCCTTTGCTGAAATATATTAAATTCATTAAAAAAATATAGATTTACCTATGATTTTGAAATTTAAGCGACGTTTATTTGCCTTACAATCAGATTATAAGACGCTAAGCTCGTATATCATGTATATCATATTTGTAGGATCAAAAAATGGTTGTATGGTTAGTATAGTACACAGAATTTGAAGCCTTTTTCTTCAGAACTAAGAGTGGTTTCTACTGTGGTGGACTGGGACAGGAGACTTGATGCCTGAAAAAGAATTTCTTGACAGAGGAGCACATATCCAATTTTATCATTCTAGATTCTTTACTTTCTAGAGTCTTGACATTTTTTAATTTCAGTTGTTAAAAATATGATACATTTCATGAATACTTTGCTAAAACTATTGGCTATAAAATTGTGACCATATTACAAAAACTTATAGCTTTAATTTAATTATCCATAATAGTTTTTAATTTAATTGTTGTTTAAAAGAACAGGAAACAATAAACTCAACTAACAAAATACAAGTTAAAAATTTATTGCTTCCTTTGGAATTCAGTAACTCATTAAGTTTCCTTGGTATCGAAATAAACATTTTTTTTTTTTGTCACATCGGAAAGATGTTCGCTCATTCCTTTAGGTCGGCTTTGCTTGAAATAGTCCTCGGTCTGATTTTCCTGTCAAGATGTTCTCACAGATGCTCAATGGGTTTGAGGTGTGGAAATTGCGATGGATGATCATGTAAAATAGCCACTCCTTTACAATTTTCAATGTGTGCTTCGGTACGTTATCCTGTTGTAAGATCCAGTTTGCAGAGAGGCCTTGTTTATTGACGCTGGGGGCAACATTGTCCTTTGAAATGGCTAAGAAATTCATTTTGTTCATGGTGAAGTCACCGACTTCTTTTTAAACTTGTATACATGTCCTTAGTATAATATTTTAAAATCTCGTTATTTTTCTAGTGTTATGACATTATTTACAACTCCCACACAAATGTCACAATTAAATATTTAAATTTCACCATGGCATGTTCCGACTTCTATCTTATATATCACATTCCTATTTATTCCATATTATATTGTACATTTTCCAAAATTACCAATCACCCCATAGTAACGTATAATAATATTGTAGATTAATAATTTCTTCATCTAAACTACATTTTTTCTTTCAATATTCAATTTTTGATACTTCAAGTTTTATTTTAGTTTTGAATAAAATTCGTTCAGTTTTGTTTTAAAAATATATTTATTTCCCTGATCTGTAATCATAGTTTTGATTTAATTTATTTTATTTGACTGAACATATATTTTTTTTTTGGGGTTTTTTATGTTTGAATTTATGTTTATTTAAATTAAATTTATTCTTTCTAAATAATTGTGATAATTACGATTGCTGGAAGGTATCTGAAAAGTATTTAATTAGACTGAGTGTTATTTAAAAATTTAATTTTTTGGAATTTTTTTCTTTCTTTCTTTATAAATTTTATACGTTTTAGTAATAAGAAATACATTTTTTGTTTGTTTAAATATATTTTTTCATTTCTGATTATTTTCTTTAAAATATTGTGGCCTTGGCGTTTTTCGCTCAGACGCTCTTCCTTTATTATAAAAAGAATCTACTGATTGCGCCTGCGTGGTTGTGGTGGTCGTGGTGTAAGCTTTTTCTTTTTTTTTCTTAATAAACTTTATACGTTTTAGTAATAAGAAATACATTTTTTTGTTTGTTTAAATATATTTTTTCATTTCTGATTATTTTCTTTAAAATATTGTGGCCTTGGCTTTTTTTCGCTCAGACGCTCTTCCTTCATTTATTATAAAAAGAATCTACTGATTGCGCCTGCGTGGTTTTTTGTTGACTTCGTAGCCTCTTTCATCTGAAGCTGAGCCTTTTTCTTCTGTTCCCCGTCATTACAACTGTAGCATTCGTAGTCATACCTATTGAATTTGCCAACATTTCTTTCAATAGTTTTCACAACAGATACGTTTTTTTTTAGTTTTTCACTTATAGGTATCAGTGTTTCAATCAGTTCATTAATTACACTGTGTCACAGCGAAAAAAAACTTCTTATCAGACCTAGTGGAGGTTATAGGTCATAAAAAACTAAAAAGAATGGCATATAAAAAATTTTTGATACACCCTCAAAATCTTGACTTAAAGCTCAAAAACCGTTTTTAAGAGGTTCCTGTACATATTACCTTATAACTTGGCCATTTTATATTGGATTTCAAATTTTTATTTTGTATTTAGAAGCTGAAATGTAGCCCTTTACAACCATGTGTCATGTATTTTGTTACCATTTAAATTCATGAAGATACAGACCAAAGCTTTGCAAAATTTTGATTTTTCCATCGATTTTGCAACTTTAAGTCTAATTTGTGCCCCTTATCTTATCTAAATTATATTTTTTCTCAATGTTCATCGAAAGTTTAGTGATTTAAGCTTTAAATGAACCCTGTTTGAATAAAATCGGTTAAAAATTACTTTATTTATTGTACTTTTTGTAATTGCATATGACAGTTTTTTTTTCTTTTTTATTCTTATTCTAGCTATCTCCCTCTAGCTATCTCCCTCTATCTGCAACAATTAAGGAAAGAAAACTGTCATATGCAATTACAAAAAGTACAATAAATCAAGTAATTTTTAACCGATTTTATTCAAACAGGGTTCATTTAAAGCTAAAATTACTAAACTTTCGATGAACGTTGAGAAAAAATATAATTTAGATAAGATAAGGGGCACAAATTAGACATAAAGTTGCAAAATCGATGGAAAAATCAAAATTTTGCAAAGTTTTTGGTCTGTATCTTCATGAATTTAAATGATAACAAAATACATGATACATGGTTGTAAAGGGCTACATTTCAGCTTCTAAATACAAAATAAAAATTTGAAATCCAATATAAAATGGCCAAGTTATAAGGTAATATGTACAGGAACCTCTTAAAAACGGTTTTTGAGCTTTAAGTCAAGATTTTGAGGGTGTATCAAAAATTTTTCATGTGCCATTCTTTTTAGTTTTTTATGACCTATAACCTCCACTAGGTCTGATAAGAAGTTTTTTCAATTTTTTTTTTTTTGTAACACAGTGTTATCTTTGCTGCATAAACTTTCTTTTTCTACTAAATAAATATTGAAATCTATTTCATTTTTATTAATTTTTCTATTTTTATTAATGTAATAATACATTTTTTCTATTTTTTTTTTACTAATTTATGTTACTTTGATGTTACAATTTTTTTAATGATCCAATTAGATTGATTCCGTTTGTTCCCCAACAGCACAACTTTAGTCTTCAAAATAATTTCAATCTGCAATTCACCATATATATATGAGATTGAATCCAAAAGTTACTGCCGATGCAAGTAGTTTGTTTACCTTGTGTAATGTTGCGACTTTGAGCTTTTATTAAGAAGAACTCAATATTGATCCAATTTCGAACCGTGATTTGACCAAGCAGAGCCAGAGACAGTCGCTTTGATGAAACAATTACGACATTTGTTTACACAGCACATTCTTATACATAACACAAGAATCTTGATAATCAGGACACGAGAACGACAAATACAAATGAGGACAGTGATGAAGACTTAAGTTATTTTTACAAATTCTGTGTAAATTATTACATCATTATTATTATCACTTTTCCCATCAATACCTGCCTATGACCATTCTCACTTTCCCGTTGGAAAAAATTTTGTTTCATATTCTTCTAATTTTCATATAACGAACACAACAAAAGATTAAAAAATCAGCCGAATAGGACAAGCCGTTCTCAAGCAAGACTCTAACAAAAGAAAAGATAATTTTCAATTTAAGTCATCTTTTTGAACGCCCTCCCTCCCTGCTGACATAAGCGCACCATTACAAAATCTCTTATACGCTGCACCGCATATCATATTTTCAGAATATATAAATTACTTGGCGCTACGACATTTGAGTCACGAGCTATATTAAAAACAAGGGCGACAATTTTCGTTAAATTCTGAAATAGCGGCATATTGTGATAAGTGTACCCTTTTTAAAAATGCTTTCACGTTAAAAAACATTCAAGAAATTAACAACCCCTTATATGGGGTTTCAATGAGGAAAGAAATATTGAACATTAAAATTGAATTTAATAGTAACAAAATTGTATAACAAAACTATTTAGTAGGGAGGTAAAAATACAAATAACACATGCACTGATTGATTTTCATCAGCATCCTAAATTATTGAGTCAATGTTGCATACAATATAATAAAATCATAAATAAGCCGTTTCTGCATGTCTGTGATATTATGCAGGCTAATCTCAGAAACGGCTTAAACAATTTGACTTCTGTTTTCACACTCTGCAAGATTGTTTATAGTTTCCGGTAATTGCACGTTCGTTTGGATTTTATTTTTATTTAAAACTGAAAATTTCGGATAATAAATTGTGAACTTTTAGTGCATCAATAATCTTGTTTTTTTTTTTTTTGATTAAATTTTTTATTCAATACAAAAATTCTTATATTCAGGACAAATATTGTACGAGTATAAATGTATGTTATGATATTTATATTGTTTAAAATTTTTTTTATTCTCTTAACTAATTTTATTATTGGAAGTGATGGCACGGTTCATCGAAAATTTGCGATTAATCGATTAATTTATTTCAGATAACTGTTTAATTGTATTGAAAATTCCATTTCGATTAATCGGCCAATGAATCGATTAATTCTAGAATAATCGAAAGAAATAACTTAATACATTTACATGTAGAACTCTGGTAGCAAACAAACAAACGATTTGGAGAAATAGAACATTCATTACTACTGGCAATATCAACTTCACTAGATCCAAGATTCAAAAAAATCCATTTTCTGGATCCCAAAGCTTTGTCCACAGCTATGAAACACTTAAGAAAAGAAATGACTGAACATACAGACGACAGCATTGGTAGTGGAAGTGAAATGTCTTTTGCTGGTGATAATGAGTTTGAAGTATGGGCTCCCCATAAGATCATGGCACACAAGCGAAGAAGAAAAGACAATGACTTACAACATCCATAAGACGAACTAAGCTACTTCCTCAGTTTTCCGGCCCACGAATTGAAAAGAAATGTAGTTGACGCATGGGAAGAGATGAAACCTATATGCCCCAAGCTATACACACTCTCAATAAAGTACTGTTTCTTAATTGGAACTTTTGTTCCATCTAAAGCAGGTGCAACTGCTACGGAAAAACGAAATCGGTTAACGACGAAACGCTTTTCAAAAAAAAGTGAAAACCGACTTCAAGTAGCGCAAAATAAGGATTATTAAGGATAACTTAAAAACCAGAAAGAAGGCTATGCCAAAGAAGTAATACTCTTCACACTCCTCCGAGTTGCATCCAACCTTCCTATCTTAGCAACACATCAGTTTGTGTGGCAATTTTATTGTGCTTTTATTCTTTAAAAGTTTCTCATTTAATTTGGATTTGTATGGGAGGTACATCTCCTGGTAATCCTAGGATCATGAAATTTCCACGGTTGATGGATATATATCAGAAATTTATACTGTCCAAATTTTGGTATGGTTTGGTAAGTTAAAAAACAAAAAACTTTTTCTAACAACAACATTAATTTAAAGGGGGCTTGTATAGGAGGTACCCCACCTAGTAGCCCTAGGTTCATGAAATTAACACGATTGATGGCCATAGATTACAAACTTATAGTGCCCAAATTTCAGTTCGATATGTTAAAAAACAAAAAACTTTTTTTAATAAGAACATTAATTTAAAGGTGGGTTTGTATGGGAGGTACCCCCCTAGCGGCCCGATTCGGCTGATTCCGACAAATTTGCAGCGTATAATAAATATAAACCTAAGTGCTCAGCTCTCTAGCTCAAAAACTGAGGGACTGGTTTGCATACATACAGACAGACAGACGGACATGGCTTAATCAACTCGTCTCATCGAGCTGATCACAAATATATATACTTTATGTGGTCTGCGATGTCTCCTTCTGTGTGTTACAAACTTCATGACAAACTTATAATACTGTTCAGTCCCGTGAAGAGTATAAAAAGTTCTGTTGTTATCATTAATATCATTGCTGCTTGTTTTATTTTGCTATTTAATAGTCACATTTGTAGCTCAAGGAAGTGATTAAATCAAACTTATGTTTGTAAAATAAATACAATATTCCAGCATTTTGTATTGATAGTTGCTCAGAGTCGAAAATACATGTGTTACTTTAAAAATATACTTAAATTATAATAAAAAGAATTTAGATTATTAAGAAAATATAAGCCTAATATCATAAATTATCACCCTTTACTATATGTAGATTCGTCGACATTTCAATTTAATTTTTTCGTTCGGTTTTTGTGCAACAAGTAACTTGCTTCTGTACACATAGTGGTAAGGGTTTGACGTATTTCCTTTTCAGTCATATTTAGTTTTTTTTGAAGAAAGAATGTGATGTCGGCCACCTTAAGAGGATCCAGTATGGACTTTTCGCGATGCTTTTTTGAAACAATAAGCGAAGAGACACCGAGTGTTTCAAAACCGAAAACTTCTTTGGCTAGATTGCGTGTAATTACTGTGCTGGAGAGGTTCCAGTTAAATCTATTGAGAATATCGCAGGAGATCTCCGTACCATGTGGCCCAATTGTAACCATTTTACTAGTACCTTTGTTGTCAATGTCGGAGTTTATATTAATGGCTAAGTCTTTCAGACTTGTATTAATGTCAGGGTTCTCTTCGTTGCTGAACTCTAAGTTACAAGTCTTTCTGCCTTCTCTGTCACAAGTTCTGGATATAGACTTGCGAATTACACTTTCAGTGATATTTAGTTTACCTTTAAAAAAGAACGTAATATCGGCAACCATAAGAGGATCCAGTTTAGGCTTCTGACCATATCTCCCACTAAGCGAAGAAGTGGCGAGTGTTTTATGACCGAAAATATTCAAAAGAAGTGCACTTATAATTTTTGTATCACTCTGGGTCCAGTCAAATGCATCGAGGTCTTTGCGGGATATCTCCGTTCCATATGGTCCAATTGTAACCATTTTACTAGTACCTTTTTTGTCAATATCGAAGTTTATATTAAAGGCTAAGTCTTTCAGACTTGTATTAATGTCAGTGTTCTCTTCGTTGCTGAACTCTAAGTTACAAGTCTTTCTGCTTTCTTTATCCAAAGTTTTGGTTATAGCATGACGAATTACACCTTCAGTCATATTTAGTTTACTTTTAAAAAAGAACGTAATATCGGCAACCATAAGAGGATCCAGTTTAGGCTTATTACCATATCTCCCACTAAGCGAAGAAGTAGCGAGTGTGTTATGACCGAAAATATTCAAAAGTAGTTTAGTTATAATTTTTCTATCACGTTCGGTCCAGTCAATTGCATCGAGGTCTTTGCGGGATATCTCCGTTCCATGTGGTCCAATCCTAACCATAGCACTATTACCGCATTCCGTTGCGTTTGTTGACTTCTTATCTGCTGGTATGGGCACTTTAATTATTTTTGTATCTTTCCAATTCACACCACTAACTGCTTTAACGTTTTTTTCTTTTAATACTTGTTGTTTCGATATTTCAATTAAAGGCAACTTTGATACTTTTTTTATTTCACTAACTGCTTCAAGCTCATTTCTCATCGGAACTGGTTCCTTCGATGTTTCATTTAAAGGCAACTTCGATACCTCGTCCATTTCACTAACTGCTTTAAGTTCATATTCCTTTAATACTTGATCTTTCGATGTGTCAATTGAAGGCCACTCAA
>JBAMAV010000558.1:0-18463 GCA_037043315.1 Amiota communis
TGCGACAGTGCTAAATGTGTATGCGACATCGGGAATCGATTTACAAAACCGAAATCGATTCTCATATGCTGGTTTCGTCAAATCGATTCATGTGTGACATTCGATTTGAAAATGTGTTTATAAATAAGGTTTTCGTTATATCGAAACTCGCAGAATCGATATAAGCGTGGCATAAACTACGTAATAAAACAAACAGCAATAACAAAAGAGAATGTGCGTAAGGCAATGGCAAAAAAAAATATACATAGAACAATAACAAAATACGCACAAAACAATAACAAAAGCAAAAACAAATTCACGTCAACAAACTTTGGAATACTTTTTAAAAGAGTAGTAACCACTGCATATCTAATCATATTGAATATAATTTAGTTTAATTTTAATTGTGTTGTGTAAAATATTTAGGGTATTCACGGTGTTGAGTTTAAATGATAAAAAGATGTATGCTTGTAGTATTAGACTCTGGCACATATGCAATCGAAAGAAAATATTTCAAGATACATTCGCCAGGTCATTTAATTTTGTTTTGAAAAAAGAAACCAAAATAAAACGAAGGGTATGTGTTTCGACACATGTGATTCGCACTTGGCCGTTCGAAAAAAAGTGTGTACGAAAGAGACAGAATTCGTTGTTGTTTAAAGATGTTTTTTTAGCCGTAGCCTGGTACGAGCAGACGGGCGCTGCAGGGTGAAAATATTTTATTACATATTAAAATTGTAAAATACTGTAATAAAATCCTTTGTTTTAATGCTTTTCTTTGTATTTAGTCCGCTAAGAGAACTTTAACAAATTAATCTTAATCTTAACGTTAAGGGAAAAAAATCACAGGTACCGAAAAATCCATTTCATATACTTTCAGTCAGGTCCATAGGATGAGTTCTTTTAAGCGTTGTGTGGAGTCCGTGTTGAGAAGTTTGTATGCTTGTAGGTGTAAATCTTCGCTGCGAATGGCGCACCGGTGTTAGGTTTTGATACCTTTGTAGAATGTTTACATTGGATTTATCTGGAGTTCCCCAAAGCTGTATGCCATATGTCCAAACTGGCTTCATTATGAATTTATAAACGTTTTTGTAGTATGCATATTATTTGTTTTTTCTTGACAAACACTTTTAACTGTCTACTGGATTCGCTCTGAAAATGAATCCATGTTGTATCAGTATATCAGTGTATCAGTAGATAGTGTATTTTTCATGGTACAATAATACAAGGTGGCCTGTTACTCTCTTGAAAATTGCTCGCCTCAATTGTTGACGACACAGGAATATCAGTGCATAGAACGCTGAAATAATGAATTTAGTGTTGAACATAACCTGAAAACGCATTGAAAATCAGTGCTATGAAGTCTATTGTTTGCGCTCTGATCAGTTGTATTGTGTGGATTTAAATTATTTTCAAAATTATCAATAAACAAAACATTAAAAAACCGTCAATGCATATGATGGAGAAAATGAATGCGATGGAGAAGAATGAAATAGTCAAATTAGACATAAGTTAAGGTGTATGTGTGAGAATGTGTATGGGCAAGCATCGTAAAGGTAGAAATATATTACGTAGCAATTTGCGCAACTTTTTGTTGTTGTAAAATAAAGTGTTGCTCACATACTAGAAAAATTCATTTGTGTAAATTTAGAATTTTTGTTTACTTTTGGCCGTGCAATGAGTTTAGACACCGAATGTGCGGCGGCAATTGTGCTCGCAATAATTTTAAAACGAAAAAAGGAAAAGAGTGAACGAAATAAAAGAATATGGAGTGAAGAGTGGTACCAAAAAAGAGCTGTTTTGGGACCGACTGCTCTTTTAAAAGAACTGGAATTTACTTCAGCTAATGATTTCAAAATATATATTCGTATGAGCAAGGCTACATTTGACGAACTACTTAATAAAATATACTATCGCATAGTTAAACAGGTCAAAGTCTTCTGCTGGTGTTTATTACTTTTCAGTGATAATTGATGGATCTACAATGTGCGTTGCTTGTGACACCGGTGCACCGTGCACATTAGTTTCGGAATCTTTTTATAAAAATTTGATGAAAAAGAAACTTTAAAAAAGTGCACCACCCAATATGTCAACTATAGTGGAGAAAAAATTGATGTACTTGGTAAGTACGATGCAATAATAGACTATAGGGGTGTGCAAAATGAAGTAGTTTTTGTTGTTACAAAAACTAAGAGTCCACCTTTGCTTGGCAGAACATTTTTGAGGTCATTCAATTTGAACTGATGCAAGTTAATAGTGTTAAAGAAAGTCATAGGTATTCAATTCTAACTGATGAAATTAGAAGTGAATTTGCAGTAGTTTTCAAATCAGAATTAGGCTTGTATAGTGGTAATAAAAATAAGTTGCAATTAGTTGATGATGCAAAACCTATATTTTTCAAACCTGAACTACTACCTTTAGCTTGGAAAGGGAATATAGAAAATAAATTACGTAAATTGATTCAAGATGGTGTACTTGAGCCTGTGCACAATTCTAATTGGGCAACACCATTAGTTCCTATTTTAAAACCAAATGGTAATTTAAGGATTTGTGGGGACTATAAGGTTACTATTAATCGATCATTGGTAGATTTTAAGTATCCATTACCAAGAATAGATGAGATTTTTGCAGCTTTAGAAAGAGGTGAACTTTTTTACGAAACTTGATTTATGTAGTGCTTATACCCAGCTGGAGTTAGATGATTCATCTCAGTTGTTATGTACTTGGAACACGCATATTGGTCTATTAAAGGTTAAACGCTTACCTTTTGGTGTAAGGACTGCTGCAGCGATCTTCCAAAAAATTATGCAAAATGAAACATTACAGTGACGGGAAATAATACTGAGGAACACATAGTTAATTTAAAAATGTTTTTAAATAAGCTGAGATCAGCAGGACTTAGACTTAACTCAGAAAAGTGTGAATTTTTCAAAAATTAAATTTGTTACCTGGGATTTTCTATTGATAAAATGGGTTTAAGAAAGAATAGTGATCGTTTTTCGAGTGTGCTATTAGCACCAACACCCAAAGACGTTTCTGAACTCAGAGCTTTTATAGGAATGGTTAATTATTATTCCAAATTTTTACCCAATTTTGCTCAAATGATGGCACCATTTTTTGTATTGCTTCGTAAAAGTGTTAAATTTTTGTGGTCACAACTGTGTCAAATTTCTTATGAATTACTCAAGAAGGAAATCACGTCAAATCAAGTTCTTGTTCATTTTAAAAATATAAAACATATTTAAATTGAACTTTAAAGACATTGCACCGGAAACAAGACGTGATCCTATTATATCCAAAGTTAGTGAATGTATTCTGTTGTGACCAAAGTTAAGTCAAAGATGAGCCATTGGTTGGCTCTGGGGCGTTACTAGTATAAACCACAATAATACAATCACTGGCAGAAAGTTTGTTTAAATAAGTTTTATTAATATATAAATTTGGTTTAATGAAAAAAAAAACAAAAGTATGGTGGTGTAATTTTGTAACCCGTTGTTGCTCGCTCAGGGGTTTTTTGTAATTGATTCGTCGTCAGCCAAGATGGTACCCTCTTCCTTGAGTCCGTTGTTTCAATATGGATGTCGTCTCTCCACATCCAACGGTCACCAGCAAAGCACAAAGTTTCCAAAAAGATCCATAAAATATAAATGTCATTCACCTTTGCTTTCCTTCTTTCCTCTTCCTTATTTCCACATGCCCAACAGCTGACGTTAGAGGTGAGAATATCGATGCGTTATCGGTAATCCAGTGTTGACGAACGAACATTGCCAACCACATTGTAGTTACGATAACGCCCGTACATATTCAGAAAGGAGATAACTTGAAGTTGAAGGGAGACAAATTTTCCCATTCTCGTCGCCAATTTGTAATGTATTGACATAAGCGTAGCTGAGTACAAACTGAATTTATTTCATGTTCTTCAGCATACTTATTTGTAATATTGTGCTATCTTTTTCCTATTCTTTGCCTTAGGATCTTGCCACATTAACAATATCTAACACTATTCCCTCCCGTGAAGAGTTTAAAAATGCAGTATTTTGGCAAAAAAACGCAGTACGCTGGCTTTTGGATCTGAAACGCAGTACAAATCTTCAAAACGTAGTACAACTCTGCAAAAGCAGTACAGACACGAGCATTAAGTATAGGATAAATATACATATAGCACCACAACTGCATAAGGGTTTTTTGAGTTAATGATGCAGAATTAACTGTTAACTTTTTATCCCCAATGAATTTATAAATGAATTTTAGTTTTATTACATCCCTCGATATAACGATAAAACATTTTACCGATACGATTATTGGAGTATTAAATCGGCGATTCCGATACCGATATATGTATACAAATAGCTTATTAAAGGCCCTTTTATTTAGACGGTCAGATCAGTATCAGTTAATTATAGCCTTTCTACAGTGAGTAAAAAGTTGTGAGTTCTGGTTTTGTGTTCATAGCTCTGGTGTGTTCTGAATAGCTGTTTTCTGTTTTGGTTATACACATACGTGCAACTTTGCGCACACGTTGGCAAAATTTAAACTGAAAATTTTTGAAAAAAACATGATTAAGAACATTGTGCAGAATATGCACATAGTTCTAGCAGCTCTTGGATCATGAGTATCGTCCACAGCACTTTTTCGAAGCTGTGTTCTAACGTTATTTGTTTTTTAGGAGGCAGACCACTGTCAGTCTATGACGTATCGTTGTGCAACTCTTTTTCATGATAACGCTTTAAGTGTGTCCACATGTTTGATGCAGTGTAGCTTTTGTGTCATCATCCTGTTTTATATCAAAAATTTTCCAGATGGAACTTGTACACTTCGCCACTCCAACAATTGTTTATGTCGTCACTCCAGCGGCTTTTTTTAACTTAGTGCTTTCCCGCGCTTATTCACTGTTTCCAGGCTTGCCAACTTGGGAGTAAAAGTCAGATTCAGAAGAAAAAATATAAACTATGACTAATGGGTCGGTATCGCATAGGCCAGAAACGGCAACAGAACCTGAACCGGCAAATGTTTTGCTTTCAATAATCGTTTGTGCATTTGTTATGAACGCATGTTCCCCCGGAAGCTTAAGACCAATATTATACAAGGCAATTCGGCTCTCTGGCAATTTTCATTTGTTGAGAAGAGACGAAGACGCCTGAAGAAGTAATAAGTTGCTTGAATCGGCACCGAATAGGCGATTCTGCCGACGTTTTCGTTTTCTTCTTTCGTGTATTTCGATGTTTGTTCATTTCGTTTGGCTTGTGTAGAGTGTGGATGCATGCGAGTACATCAGAAATGAAAAACAAAGAGCGGAATATGAAGAAATTTGCCAGAAACAGAAAGAAGAATCGACAACGAAACAGAAATGAAAACGAATATGAAATAACAGCAAACAGGCAGAGTTGCTCTCGCACAATTTTTGTGTAATAACTAGCAGCGACAGCACAGAGGAATCGGCAAAAATTGCTCTCTCTAAATTGCCGTGTAAAAATAATGGTCTAAGATAGTTAAATTTAAAAAACTATGTTAAGGATAAAACAATGGCTACTAAGGCCTGCGGCATTGTTAATGTGTATATGTACGTAAATATGAAAAAAAAAAACTAAAAATAAATTAATGATAAAGCAGACTATTAAGACCTCCGGCTTTGCTATGTAAATATAAATAATCCCGATAATTCTACCACAGGTCCATCTACCAGGTCCAAAATTTTAGATCGATACCTCTTATAGTTCGGAGAACATCCTAACAAATGCACAAACGATTTTATATACATACTAGCATAGCCCGGCGCGCTTTACTGCGGCCCCGTCGTGATATTAGTGTGCGACAACAACACACAATTCAAGAGGGAGCAAAACATAAGCAACGAAGATGCAAAAAAAGTTAGCAAAAACAATAAAAAAAAAGTTGCATACACACATTTCAAATTTCTAATATGTTCAAAATACTCACTCCTCCCACTAAACAAAAGTCAAACAAAATACGCGAAAGAAGAAGAGAAAATAGAAATAGTTGATTTGGAGTTTATTATTGTAGATGGATTCAAAACCGCCTGCCTCTACTCCGGAAGGACAGAGAGTAAGTAAAGGCTGGAACAGAATGGTGAAGCTGAAGTTGAACCCCGAAAAAAAGTGAACAGAATGCGAAGTTCAGCCTCATTAGATCTGTCAAACCTTAGCAAATAAAAACTCCTTTTTTAATGAATTTTAAATGACTCAATTGCACATTGTGTTTGTTTACATACAAACAGCTTTCTTTGATTTTTGGCAGGCTTGAGACTCAAATTCAGCTTCACCATTCTGTTCCAGCCTTAAATGACATGCATATGTATGTATGTTTCTCGTTTAATATAAAAACTTCTTTCAAGTCAAATCAAAATTGCGATAACATCAATAGATCAACAAAACGCAATGTCTGATTAATTTGTAAAAATTTGTTTATGAAATAGCTCACATTTTAATAAACATAATCAGTTGAAAAAATTACATTTTATTTCCATAATCATAATGAGAAACTTTGTATATACAAGAAGACTAAATCTAGGTTGATTCGTTCATCACTATAAAGAAGCTTTACTAACTTAGTAATACCACTACATAATTACAATAGTTTCATAGATTTTTTGTTTGTTTACACACATACATATCTAATATGATTTTTTTATTTATAAACTAGCGTAGCTTATAGCAGACGTATTGAAAATCAGCTGTTCACAAAATGTTGTTATTTATTATCATTTTTTCAATGATTTTGTGAATTATAGATCTAAAAAAAATCATTGCAAAATGTTATTTAAAATCAGAATAAGGATTATACGAGGACGGTTAAGTACCCGTCTTAGAAATGAAGACACCATTTTTTTCAAAAAAATGTTTTTTTTATTTTTCAACATAGTCCCCTTTTAGAAAGATACACTTCTCCCAACGTTCTGGCCATTTTTCTAACCCCTCCAAAACTAGGATTTGTCGAACTCTCCAAAATACGACTCTGTTTCGGCGATTACTTCCTCGTTTCAGCTAAATTTTTTTCCCGCGAGCCATTTCTTCATGTTAGGGAACGTTTAACGTTTGTAGAATGAGGGTGGACGACGTGAGCGGCGTAATCACATTCTATATACAGTTTAAAAATGCACAAAAAATTCCATGTACCATATTCACTCATACCAACATTCAGCTTCATTCACAACCTGTGTAGATAAGAACACATGAATGTGAATGTCATTCATACATCAGAAATGAAACACAACACACATTCACATCCACTACAAATGAATGAATGAAAATTCAAACACATTTTACAGTGAATGATTCAAAAGCCGTTTTGAACGCATTCACGCTCAAGTCTAATATATATATATACTGGACTAGTGACGCCGGTCTTGTCTCATTGATGAAAAGAAAAAAAACGAAGAGAACTGGAACCATGTTGCCAAATTGATAAATGACAATACACTGAATAAACGATTTACACAGTTACATAATCAATAATCAAAACAAGGCGTTCACGCAATTGTGTATGAAATACACGTTGTTACACGTTTGAGTGAAGACCCTAATAGTTAATACTATAACATAAATAAATACAAATTTTTTTAAGGTACTTTAATAACATAGGCCTGCAAAACTTGACTTTTTTTTCCCCTTTTCGAAGACAATTAAAACATAGTTCAGTCTGCGTGGTAACGGCATGTCCCCAGATGTATTGCAACTGCTTATATAATGGTCCTTTGAGTTACAATTCACACTTTTAGCCTGCGAAGTAACGAACGAGCTGAACCATGATGACTGTTTAGGTTTCCGGTTTACATCCAATTGCCTTTCAGGTTTTACTATGATTTGGTGACTTTTCAAAAATTGGCATCTTCGTGTTAGCCCTTTTTTTTGTAGAACTCATCCGAAGAAGGTTATTTGTCATACGATTGCTTCTCGTCATAATTTAACTTCGTGTCAGCATCCACCTTTGACATAATGATGTAAATCATGATTGCATTCATGACGTCCTCTACGGAACCAAGCGACAGTAACGAGCTTCGAATTTCAGAGTCGACAATTTGTTGCAATGCGTTTGCGTCTGACTTGTTCATTGATGATAGGTTGAATAAAGATGAAACGTATTCGGGGAATATCATTATCATTAGCTGGCGAGTACCGTACTATGTATAACGCTTACATGTGTAACTTGATCCACATTCAATTTTCCTTTGCGTGAAATAATCTCAGTTTTTGCCTGGATGTACCAATCCTCTGATTCCCCTCGTTCGTCATCTATGCAGTTCTAATTTTCAATCTGGGTATAAATTGTACAGACTTAACGGAAATATGAGTCGAGCATTTGTAGCCTACAATCGAGTGCTATAGCGTTATTATTATCGTCTCCACTAACAACGCTTTCTCTTAGTCTCTCAATGCTTTTTTGCATTACATTCCGTTGCTGCCGAAGTGTTACTATTTTGTAGAGACAGACCGAAGGTTCGGTTACGGTTTTGGCTGCTTTCGGCCTGGCCGGAACTGTGTGATATTTTATAAATTGTAAATTTTTCCAGGTAACAATTGTCACAAAAAGAAAAAAAAACACTTTAGCAATTTTTCGAAAACATCTATAGCGCATCGAAAGCTACATATGTGTAAAATTTACAATAAACCATAGTCATAGGGAAGCCACGTACCTAAAAAACAAACATTGTATGGACTAAATCAACATTCCAGAGGGCAGTTCGTCCTAAGGGGTCATTTCATTATCATCTGTTGGTTTTTTATAACAAAGCACTTATTTATTTAAAGTAATAATAGAAAAATATTTGATATATACATATATATTAGACATGAGTAATCGCTCATTCACATAGTCAACACAAAAGTTGTAATTCATGAATGTATACTCAATATTAGTGTAGACGACGAAATTTGAATGTTGGCAATGCTGTGTGAGAGAAGATATGAGTGAGTGAGTGACTCATTCAGTGAGAAATGGATTGAATGAGTGTTGTGTGCATAGTCAAAATACACGAAATGCAACAGTGAATGTGGAAAAAACGATTGGATCGTTCACGTCATAGTTGTGTGAGGTGTAGTACAAGTTAGCTTCAGAATAAGGGAAGCGAGGCAGTGGGGGAAACTGTGCTGTCAGACAACACAATTATCGATCAGCTACGCAATTTTTTTTTTTGTCATTCATGTTTTATTAGTCGAATGTATGCTTGTGGATAAGGGAAGCAAGACAATATGGGGAAGCTGAGCCGTTGTGAGTGGTTTTGCCGATGTTTCTCTTTGTCTTCTTTTGTTGTTATTTCATTTCGCTTAGCGTTTGTAGAATGAGGGTGGACGACGTGAGCGACGTGATCACATTCAATATACAGTTGCAAAATGCACAAAAAATTCCATGTACCATATTCACTCATACCAACATTCAGCTTCATTCACAACCTGTGTAGATAAGAACACATGAATGTGAATGGCATTCATGCATCAGAAATGAAACACAACACACATTCACATCCACTACAAATGAATGAATGAAAACTCAAACACATTTTACAGTAAATGATTCAAAAGCCGTTTTGAACGCATTCACGCTAAAGTTAGTAGATATTAGACATGTGCAACGATTACAATAAATGTACATATCAACTACTTACTCTGAAATCAGGATAAATAGTAATCATATTAACTTTTTTAAGTACTTATTGCATATTATTACTGGTAGTAATCATACATTTACTTATGTACTATGAGCGGAGGTCAAACACAAGCAGAACAACAACAACGTGTTCATTCTCTCAAGTCTCTCTCTCTCTCTCTTTGTATATGTACGCGTCTTGCATGATACAATAAAACAAGGTTGCGACATTTTGGCCTGTTAGGCAGTTAAATATGCACATTATTACACATATAAATTGCAAAAACATAAATAACAATAAATGTTAGTATTGTGCAGCGTAAAAATTTTGAAGAGAGAACCACATAACTGTAAACTACTGTCGCTACCTTCTTTTATTGTATCATGCGCGTCTGGTAAACACTTAAGGTAGGCATTCTTTATGCTGACGGCAATATTGCATGTTCTAGAAAACAAAAAATGATGAAGAAAGAGGGTGAAAGTAAAACCAGAAAGAAGGCTATCATTGGCTATGCGAAAGATGTAATACACTTCACGCTCCTCCGGGTTGCATCCAACCTTCCCTTCTTAGCACCATTAAATTCTCTTTTTTCTAATAAGAACATTAATTTAAATGGGGATTTGTATGGGAGGTACCCCTCCTGGTAACCCTAGGATCATGAAATCTACATGGCTGATGGCTATAGATCAGAAACTTATAGTATCCAAATTTCAGTTTGATACGTCAAACAAAAAAGTTTTTCTAATAAGGACTTTAATTGAAAGAGGGTTTGTATGGGAGGTACCGCTCCTGGTAATCCTAGGATCATGAAATTTACATGGTTGGTGGACATAGATCAGAAATTTATAGTGTCCAAATTTCAGTTTGATACGTCAGAAAACAAAAAACTTTTACTAATAAGAACTTTTATTTAAAGGGTGGTTTGTATGGGAGGTACCCCCCTAGTGGTCCGATTCGGCTGATAAATGAACTGCGTATGGTAAAAAGAAACCTATGTACAAAATTTCAGCTCTCTAGCTCAAAAACTGAGGGACTAGTTTTGATACAGACGGACATGTCTTAATCAACTCGTCTCATCGAGCTGATCACAAATATATATACTTTATGTGGTCTACGATGTCTCCTTCTGTCTGTTACAAACTTAATGACAAACTTATAATACTATTCACTCCCGTGAAGAGTATAATGGGAAGAAATACACAAAATAAATGTGCAGTTTCATTTCTCCGTTGTAAACATACACGTCTGTTCGCAACGAAGATTTCATCGCAATGAGATGTTTTCACCATCCACTCATCAACTTCTGGCAATTTGATGAGAAATCAAAACGTTTTGATTTGACTCAAACATTTGCACAAACTTGAAATCAGCGCCATCCTCTCATCTAATCATGTCGAATCACTTCAGCTCTCTCTTTTCTCTCACGATTTGATCAAATCGTGAACGTGTGGATACCTACCTTTAGAACTGCAAGCAAATTATGTATAGAAGCTAAAAGTACTATTCCACGTAAACATTTTTGCGCAAAACTTTATGTGATGTTACCTTTCCACGCTACAAAATTTGGTACAAAGTTTTCCGATTTTTAAGTCGTCTTTGAACGAGAATAAGTTCGGACAGAGAATGTCCGGCGGCAAAGACCATATTGCATACAATAGCAGTAAAATATGTACATATTTATAATTTAAAAATTAAATTCAATATGTTTAAATAATTAAAAATTACGAAAACAAATTCATTATTATTTTTTTTTAATTAATTATTAATTTTCAATATGTTATTAACAAACTATTGATATATTAAGTATTAATTTCAATTAAATTATTATTATATTTCAATAAAAATGATATATTTTTTTTTCTTTTTTTTTAAATTATTTATTATAATATTATCGCAAAAATAGCAAAAAAAAAAATTTCTGTGGTTATTTAGAATAGTGACGTGGGAATAAGAATGATAGAATTAAAAATAATGGAGTTTAAATAAATTATAATTTTAATTATATTAATAAAAAAAATAATTACTAAGTCACCATATTCATTTTTAATTTAATAATTCACTTACATTTTCTTTGTTTGCCGACTGCAATTTGCATTTTTCTTCAATTTTTCATCGTCCGCATGTCTATTCACAACGAAGATTGCATTATAATGAGATGATTTCGCCATCCACGCACACTGAGAGAATTGCTGATCTGGCGGCGCTTTAGCCAAAACTGAATTTTTCGAATCCCGCCAACATTTTTCGACTTAGCGATAGTCGATATACTAACCGATTTTTTGCATATTTTTATTTTTTTTTTACTAACAATATTCGCCCAGCTGTGAACTTTCAAAATTAACATATGTTTTATCAAATGCATCAAATATTTTCCCGCCTTCTTGCAGTGCAAAGTGATTTTAGACAATCATTTTATTTTTTTTTTTTACATTTTTGAATTGAATTATAATTTTTTTTTTTCGAAAGTTCTAGGTATGTATTAAATAAAAAAATTGTTTGTGACCTGTGTTTATATATGTTAGTGGCAAATCGTAGTAGAGTGTTTTCGCAGGTGTAACCCAATTTTCCGTGGAATAAAAGTTTGGTTGATTCGACTGGATTCGGGGGGCTAGTGTTTCTTTTGTTTGTTAGAATGGTCCATTGTCTAAGTTCAGTTAAAAAATTAGCTGCATGTTTTTGCTTTTTTTCGAATTTTTGCGATTTTCAGGTTACTATGTCAGTCTCAAAACGCATCCTTTTTGCAGTTTGGCATAGCGAAAAAGTACATACGAAGAAATTTTTGGCGATTGAAAATCATTATCGATGCAAAAAAATATAGCAATGAACAGAAGCAACAAATTCAAAAACAACTAAGAAACTTTGCCAGTAAATTGGTGTATAAGTGGAAAGATAGTAATAGGATAGAGATATCGTTTGAAAAACGAAACAATGAGGTCAGTAGTCCTTAGAAAATCCAACAGATAGCGCGACTATTACTGTAAACGGTCTGTTTTTATGCAACATTACTACCGTCTAGGTATTCTGTGAAGTTTCAGCCAGATTAGTTGAGTTGTTGTGTGTTTGAAGAAAAAAAATTTGTTTGTTTACAAAAATGGAGAAAATTGAGTTTAGATCTGTTATTAAACATTTTCATATAAAAGGCTTAACGCAAAGGAAATAAAAAATGAGTTGAATTTAGTTCACGGCACATCTACTCCTTCACTTGCAACTATTTATAACTGGTCGTACATCAACAAAGGATGAACCATGCTCAGGACGCCCTGTAGAGGTGACTACGCCAGAAATGATCAATAAAATCCATGATAAGGTGTTAAGTGATCGAAGATTAAAGTTGAGTGAGATAGTAAAGGTTACATAGATATCAAAAGGTAGCGTTATTTCTATTTTACATGAAAAATTGTGTATGAAAAAGATTTCGGCAAGATAGGTGCCAAGTTTGCTCACAGTCGACAATAAACGCAATAGGGTGGTTGCTTCTAAAGCTCTGTTATCGCTCATGCAACGTAATCCGAATGAGTTTTTTCGTCGGTTTGTGACTGTAGATGAAACATGGATTCAGCACTACACTCCCGAAACGAAAGAACAATCAAAACAATGGATTTTGAAGGCGAACCATGTCCAAAGAAGGCGAAATTGTAAAATCAGCTGCTAAGGTTATGGCTACTGTTTTTTGGGATACACGTGGAATTGTTTTCGTTGACTATTTGGAAAAAGGAAAAACAATAACAGGGGAGTATTATGCATCTTTATTGAACCTGCTAAGAGAAAAAATTGAAAAAAAAAAACGGCATCATTTAAACAGAAAAAAAATCCTCTTTCATCAGGACAATGCCCGAGTTCACACATGTTTACGATCAATGGCTAAAATTGAAGAATTAAAGTTCGAATTGGTTGACCACCCACCGTATTCGACAGATTTAGCTTCCATTGAATTTTTCGTATTCCCAAAGTAAATTTACAATGTCTCGTCGATCACACTGTTGCTCGTATTTTAGAGAGTTCTCCAACAGCATTTGAGTGTCTTGAGAGCGACTGTAATAACAATGATAAAAGTAATATATAAAACATCATTTATATCATCAGTGTGAAATAGCAATTTCGAATCCATAGGGAACATATCCACATACATATGTACATACATCCAATTTCATATATGTATATATATGTATAAGAAGATAAATGTTTTACTCACATTTTCTATATTACCGAAATTATTTTTCCTTATCTATTATATTTAGAAACATATTTATTTATTTATATCATAATTTAAATATTTACAAATAAATTATAAAAAGAAACGATAAAAAATTGTACTAAGAGAAAAATTAAGTTAAAGTTAACTTAATTTATTGTAGTTTTATAAATGAATGAATTATATACTTTTTTCTTACAAGTCTATTAATTAATATATATATTTTTGAAAAATAACAATTAGAACTTATAAGTATTGTGATAATATAGATACTAAAAAAACCAACCCAAAAAAGTAATATATTGTATGGTTTATCAGCTACACGTAAATACAAAATTGTAATAAAGGTATGTTGATGGCTTTAATAATTAAAGTTTAATTAGTTTTATTTGCAAACATTAAAATAACAAAAAATTATGATAACATGAATGATGAACTGATGATGATGTCACTCAAGTAATTGAAGATTGAAAAAAATTATTTTGGTTAATATTGATGGTGTTCCTGATAAGTGCCATGGCGAACACCAACACTAGTGTCAGTACCATCAATATCAATATAGTGAATATCAATGAAAACGACTATGAAGACAATGACATTAGCAGTCACATTGCAAGTGTTTCTTTAATAATTTTTTTCATGGCATTACCCATTGATGGTGCTGCTGAACCAGATGTTGTATAATCAAATTTAAATAAATATGGTTGTACATCTGGATATGATGTATCAAATATTAAATCTAATTCACTTTGACTTGGTGTTTTGGGCACGTAATCTTGACGATTCATTAATTCGGTTATATAAATAACTTTTTCTGTTAATAAATCGGAAACATTTTCACGACACATCTGACGATCATCTTCATTTTCATGTTTTATTAAGTCTAAATGTACTGTCCAAACTTCCCATGGTATTGAGTCTTGTTGAAATGGCCAACGTGATTTTTTTCTTTGAAAGAACTCTAAACTAATTTGTCCTGATCCACAACTTTCATTTGAGCGTAATTTTTCACTAAACTGATTGATAGCACGTTTAACGGTACGCGATAAACTATCCGATGTACAGCAAACATATGTAAAATCTATAAAATCACAATCAACATCTGTATACCCGACAGTTCCGATTGAATATTGTGCATCACCAGTATACATATATTTACCAAGGCAACGATGAAATAAAACAGTATGGAAAATACTAGCAACAGCTTCATCAACTTGACGTCCCTCCATTGTGAGGTCAAAGACTTGTGAACGTGCGTTCATATTTTTTTAATTAAAACGAATTATGGAATTATTTTTTGATGATTATGGTTTTGAAGTATACAAATGATAAAATCGATCGATATACAATTGAACTATTTTATAAGTTGTGAAATAGTGAAGATGTTTAGTACTAAAAAGTGTTATGAAAGTGGTTTGCAGCGTTTATGGCGTTGAGACGTAATTGTTTGATTTGTTGTTGACGTGAATTACAGTTTAAATGGGTGTCTTTTGTCTTTCAGGTGGTCTTTTTTATTTTAGTTGTTAACTTATGAAAAAAACTTAATTATTTCTTTTATCTTATGGATTATACAATAGAACTTAATTTTACATTTTTGTAATATTTATCTATATAAAATAAATTGATTTTGGTTCTGTTTTCAGATATCGGCGAATAGTTTTTTTACTTTCACTTAATCGTAGTAATTAAATATATAGATTAAATTATCTTCCACCCTACTTCTTCTTTTGGTTTTAAATTTGTTGTTTTTGTTTCATAGCATTTTCAAAATTTTCTAAGATTTTGTTTCCCTACTTTTTGTTTCTCAACTAAGTTTTCTATCAATTTGTTTTCTATTTCGATCTTGTTTGAGAAATTATTGTTGTGGTTTTATTTTTATTTCTTCGTAATATACGTGTGTGTAAAGTTGATGGATTTAATTTACATACTTTTAAAATTTTACTTTTTGTTTAAATATTTAAATCATCGTACCAATGTATTTGGAAGTGCCACAGAAAATCCTTGTTGCGCAACGCAATCTTAGCCACTTGCTCAGACCAAAGTCAGTTAATTTTATATGAAAATCATGTGTAAGTAATATAATATCAGGTTTTGCATCAGCATTATGTAAGAAATCTATTTTTAAAACAGAAAACTAATTAAAAAATAAAACTAGGGAGAATTTATTTCAACTTACCAAGAGCTAAAGCGATCTCAGCGACATAAAGACGCAATAAGTCAATTGAGAAATGTGTAATTTTTCCAAACAATTCACCATTTGGAACATATTCGAATACTAAAAAGTAAAAAAAAAAAATTTATTATTTAGCATTACTAATAAAAGCAATAATTTCGAAAATCATTATTTTATAATTCTACACTCACTTCTCATAAAAAAATATGATTATTGTAAGGAGGGCCATCCACGACGAATTTGTTCGCCGTTATCCGTTTCATTATTTTTGTTTCGAATAGAAAACCGAAAACCGACGAATATGTTCGTGTAATCGAACAAAAGTACGTTTTGCCACTAATGTTGAGAAAGTTACGCGCGAATATCAATTGCTTGCTAAATTTGAAATTAAAAAATTATGTGGCTAAAAGAGTGGTACGCAAAAAAGGAGTAATTCACCCACACGAAGCTTTTTAAGATGCTAAAAGAGACTTTTCCCGTGGATTTAAAGAATTTTCTTCCAATGCATTGCCATAGTATGCTTATTTCTGAAACAATTTTTTTTTTTTTTTTTTATTATTTTCCGATTTTCCGCTCAATGTGTACTTTATTTTTTACAAATAATGTTCGTGCAATCATTTGCATCCACTGTTGAACATGTTCCTTCGAACACAGCAACTATAGAAAACTTTTATTTTTGGTGAACAGAACAGCGAATAGTGTTACTATCAATACAGCCATTTAGGCGATGTCCATTGGCCTGCTCGCAGATACGATTTAACGCCGCTGGAGTTTTTTCTGTGGAGCGCATTGATAGATAAAGTTAATGCCAACAATAACCAAACAATTGATCACTTGAAACAGGAAACAGTGCTTGAAATTTGGTGTTCTAGGATGTTCTGCCGAGCGAGAGGGAAGAAGGGGTACCTCCCATACAAACCCCCATTTAAATAAATGTTTTTATTAGAAACAGTTTTTTGTTTTTTAACTTATCGAACTGAAATTTGGACACTATAAGTTTCTGATCTATATTCATCAACTATGTAAATTAATGATCTTATTAGAAAAAAGAGATTTTAGTGATGCTAAGAAAGGAAGGTTGGATGCAACCCGGAGGAGCGTGAATCTTTGGCATTCATTCTCTACGGTGCAGACGAACAAACCAATGTGTACATCACTCAAGAAAGTCATCACATTTGATTTCTGTAACACTTTTTTTGGACTTACCATACACCTCGCTAAAGAAGTTTCACTTCAAAAATTCAAAACTGTATAGTAACACTCAAACTGTGTTTACAGCTGATACTCAAAGTGTGTCCTTTGTTGATACTCAAACAGTTACAGAGAGAATATAATGATGCTAAGAAAGGAAGCATATCTGATATCAGGCATTTGTCGCCGTTCGGTTGGTTACAACCCGTGAGAGGCTGGGTCGAGTATGCTAGTGAGTATATAAAATTCAAGTGCACAGATTTGTTTGATTCTTCTTCTGCTAACTGATTTTGATGAAATTTGTTTTGTACTTATGGGGTCATCTGGACTTAGCTACAGTTGGACCCAGTAGGGTGCGCTGTTGTCGATATGCAGGCATTTTTATTGTACCATTTTGTATCTATCGCAAAATATACTGAGCCGATTTTAATAATAATAATTTTATTTTTAAAACAACAAATGAATGCAAACGAATCGAGTTGCATACTTCTTTTTTTTTCAATTTTTAAAGTTAAATATACTAGTTATTAGTCAATTTTAGATCTACAAAAATCACAGTGAAGGAGAAATGAAAAGGAGTACACCAATGTGATTCTCATCACATGAACTACCTAAAACTGCCTAAATTTTTATTTTTTAAGGAATATAAAAAAAAAAAAATTTATAATAAAAATTATTCTTATTTGTGAGTTTTATTATTTTGCATTTTGTGAAAGTGGTTGTGAATGCACAAAATAAAAGAAGAAGAGAAAATTTTGAAAAAGTGCATTTGTTAGCTAAAATGTAAAAGCAATGAATAGTTCTTACAGCGAAATTTTGGCAAAGTGCCAACAAAATCGGGAAAAAGTACTATTGAATAATGAAGTTGTCATTGCCACACTTTATTTGGACCCATGTATACGCAGAGTTCTAATTGAGAACCCAATTAATCTGATGTATGCGAGAAGCCAATTAAAGCATCTTTGCAGCAAATATTCACGCTTAGAGAAAATGGAAATATGGTTTGTCAGATGTCAAGACGATAATACTCCTTTTAGCGATGGTAATACAAGTTCATTGTTAAATGAATCCTTAAATTATATTCAAGTGGCTTCAAGCGAAGAATAGGAAGATGATAGTGACAATGAAATGAAAAAGGTTATAAGTGAAATGAACAATTACAATCCGAAGGCAATTAACGTTCACCACGATATTATGAAGTTTTGGGAAGATAAAAAATATAAATGTACTCTTAAAGATGATATTCTTTAGTTTAATAGTTTTAATTTAAGTATATTATGTTCAGTATAATAAAAGAGTCAATTATAATAAAAGTAATGATTAATGG